>LOEQ01001811.1:495541-519002 GCA_001685075.1 Bramus lutescens
GGCCAATCAGCTTTATAACATATGGAGATCTCTGTGTGATTTTCTTTGGGGCTTCCCGGCTTGAGGGGTACTGGGCGGGACAGAAATCCCAACAAGCAGGCTGTGTTCATTGTTACAGGACACAAAGCATGAAAACCTATTCTGAGATCCCTCTCATAAAACTTCAAAGTGAATGGGAGAGAGAATATTGTAAAAGTTTCCAGGAAGAGGAAAAAACAAATTACAGGGCAGTTATTAGAAATTAGGGAGACTCATCAGTGGTAACATTACAATCCTGAAGACAATGGTCTAGGACCTATAGTGTTCTGAGTGAGGGCAAACTTCAGAGTCAGATTTATATGCAGACAAACTCTTGAGTTTATCTATAAGAGTTTTTAAAGACACATATACATGCGCGCACGCACGCACACAATTTATGGTTTGAGGCCTCCTTTCCTGTGAAAACTCCTTTGACATAGAGTGACATGGGACCCAGAAAAGTAGGAACTGAATACTCCAGACTGCTCTAATTTAGAGACATCTGCCTGGCTCTGCATCAAGAATGTTCAGATTAAACAAATATCACTGTGCCTGACTAGCAAAGAACTCTTGAGGTACATTAGAGAAGGCATAAAGAGTTGATACAAGACAGATCAAAAGGGTCAGAATTAAGGAAGAAACTATGCTTTGATATTTCACTATTTGGAAGTGTGACCACTTGGCAACTGTTTTTGAATAATTGTGAAAAAAATGTCAGTTACTTAGAAAGATAAATTATTTTAAATGGGCAACCAAAGTGAATACACATACCTGTAGTCTCTGCTATTTATGCAGCAGAGACAGGGAGGACCATTTGCATACAGGAGTTTGAGACCAGCCTCTGAAACAGCAAGACCCTAGCTCCAAAGCAAACAGTGCCCCTTGTACACAAGTACTAGGCTATTAATCCCCTAATAAATAATAAAACATGGTTGAAGAAAATTTACTCAAAAAAATAACGCTTGTCTTAGTAGAGAGAAAACTTTCCATTATAATGTAAGTGAACTACTGACTAGTAACTAAACCTTATCTGAAGGCGTGAGTTGGGCCTTTAGAGTGATATGTAGGCAGTCATAGAACACCTGCACTCTAGTGGTCCTCCTGCCTCAGTTTTCTAATAAGCTTGGACTACAGATACACGACACTATGTACCCTAGAGGAAGAAGATGATAGCTAATGTCTTAGATTACAAACCAAGAAATAGTAATGTAAGTATGTCATTTAAAATATGAATATGGGAGCTATGGAGATGACTCAGTGGTTCAGAGCACTTGCTGCTTCTGCAAAGGACCCAGGTTCAGTTCCCAGCACCCACATGCAACTCCAGTTCTAGAGAATCAAATGTCCACTGCTGACCTCTACAACTACCAGACACTCACGTGATACCTACATGTACACATACACTAAAAAATATCTTTTTTAAAAAAATGAAGATGAATATTAGAAGTTAGTAATGTATCATTTAAGATAATGAATTATTAAGTATTGTTTGACTCAAATTAGGTAGTTATTTTGATAAGAAAATTTAATCAGTAAAAATAAGGTTATATATATGATTAAGGAAAATCTTAATACAGGTGTGTCATTCATGGCTAGCACTGCATATTCTCTTTTTCTTTGTACAATGAGTGGCTGTGGATCTCTGTGGTAACTGCCCTCTGCTGCAAGATTCCCTGATGAGGTCTGAGAGAGTCTCTGATCTCTGGGTGCAACAACAATCATTAGGCGTAATTTTACTCCTTATGTCCATTTGTCAGAAGTTTTCCTCTCAACCTATGACCTATATAGCCAGAGCTTCAAAATGGCCATTCCTAATGGCTTCTACTTTTGTCATTCTGGGGATTATATGCATGCTTTTGTTTTTATTTTATTCTTTTGTTTCTGATGACTGTGCACATGCTAGGCAGGTGTTTTCCCAGTGAGCTACACTCTGGGCTCTTGTGGTTATGATTTGAGGTTTGTCTTTTGGTGAGGTGTAAAGTTATGTAGCCCTCCTGTTACCCAGCTGGCCAAAAGATGGCTGTGTCAGGCTGCATTGTAGACATCAGGTTAATAGTGTACTTTGAGAGGAATGTACATTTGGCCTATGACCACTGTTGGTCTTTCGTCCCTGAGCCACTAATCTGCAGCCAGGAAGCAGCCCTGACCCAGTTGGGTGAGGTACAGGGTTATTCTGCCAGTGGGAACGTGGCATTTCTGGCAAGAGATTTCTCTTCTAACTGTTGGAGTTGGTGCCATGGCAGGGTTTCCTGACTCGAGGAGCTAAATGTCGACCCTCCATCCAGCTGGTAGATTGTGTGTTGGTTTTGATTATCTGTCCCAGCGAGTTCCTTTGCTGACACATCTAATCAGAAGCAGACCCTCACACAAAAAGGAATGTCGTATTTTGAAATTAGAATAGGTAAAATTTTATTCAGTTTCTACCAATATAGAATTTTATAGAGGAGGGGAGGTTTGTTGGATTAAATTGCTCTGTTGCTGGAGGGTGCTGGGACTCAAACACAGGGCTTCACATGTCCTAGACAGATGCCTTACTTTGAGCTGTCCATCAGCCCTCAATCAGGAACACCACGGACAGCCATGTTTCCTCTGCCAGGTTATTCCTTCCTGATCACACCATCCTTTTGGGTCTTTACCACATTCTTTGGAGGCAGGTCCAGTTATCACTCTGAGTTTGGGTTGGAGAGAGTGTCTGAGAGTTGAGTGACTTGCCCAGGGACACAGAGGTGCAGAGCCCCAAGTTCTGATTCATGCAGGCTCTTGAAACCGTGATCTTTGCCTGTAAGTTTGACTGACTTTTAGTGCAGCCGCTTTGTTCTGTGAGGGTAGGAAGGCAGCTGCTGTAAACCTAAAATGGCATGAAGTACATGTGTTGTTATTGAATAATGCTCAAAGAATCGAGTCTGTTCTTTTTAAGGAAGTTTAAATTTTGTTTTCTTTTGTCTCTCTTTTGTATCCTCTTATGAAGTACTCTAGTGTATCCGTCTTCCTCTCTCTCTACCCCTGTCTGGAATATTGCTGCTATCTGTTCAGGGTTTCCCATCTGTCATTCCTTGCTGCCTAAAATTAATCATACACATTAATACAGTTTTTAAAACTAAGCTTCTCAAATTGTGTATCTGTTTAAACCATTGTCTTCTACCATTCATAATAAGAATACAACCTATAGCTCATGGTCTCTGATGGTGCTATCCCATCTCACACCCATGGGTCCTTGTGGCTTCATATAATTTCTATGGTTCTCATCCATGCCAATCTATCTGTCCATGCTTTGAGGCATGTGTTTTCTCTATAATCATTTGCTATTTGTGTGTGTGTCTGTGTGTGTATATTGTATTTTGTTTGTCTTTGTGTGTTTCCTCATCTATCACATGAATTGTTACCTGTGGAATCAAGAAAAGATGGGAATGCTCTGGTTTGGTCATATTAAGCACAGTTTTTTTTATAAATAACATGATGTAAAGGAAAGTATTGATTGAATTTTTAAGTTTTAATGTCAATATATAACTCCAGTTCTAGACTTACCTGCTCTTCATAAATTCTAGACAAATAAACCTTACTGACTTTTCTTATGTTTTACAACTTGAGCTGTATTTAACTGTAAGACTGAAAAATGTTATTAGTATAACTTTAATAATTTAAAATATTTAAAAAAATATTTGATATTTCAGTTTGAAAGATATAGAAACATCCTCTGAATGAAATTAGTATACCTATATGTATATGAATTTTCAAAAATAAAGTAATATTTGACACTCATAGCAAGTGACCTTATTATATAGTTGGCAATACACAGTTTTGATGGTATAAACTCAATATAGCATTATAAATATAAGAAAAATGAGCCATTTGCTTTATCTTAGTTAATATATGGAGTGTAGTGGGAGGTCACTTAGAATATTGAGAAATGACATAAGAACATTTTAGACTATGTATAAATACTGTTTTTGAAATGGTCTGGTAAGACGTGAAAACACATTGCATTTTGTGCAGCAGACTTGCTTCTCACTTAGTATGTTTGAAGTTGAAAATATTCCTGACCTTTTTTTGTTTTTTTTTTTTGTTTTTTTTTGTGTGTGTGTGTGTTTTTATCATCTATATTTTTATGTCCAGCTCCTTTGGTTTGCTTAATGTCATAGATATTCTGTGATGAATATTTTAGCTTTAATGTACAAACTACCCAAAATATGTACAGTACAATTTATTTTTGCTTTGTAATATTTGTGTATCAGTAAGATAAGGAGTTTCTTCCTCAAATAATAAGCTCTGTGCATGTTCATACATGTATAAATCCAAGCTCAGTATGGCAGTGCTCTGCTGGCCTGTGACCTGTCACAGGAGCTCTGCTCAGGTCTCACACTCTCAGGCTGGAGGACCTCATGCTGAGCCTCTTCTCATGCTAGTGACAAACAGTATTAAGCTTCATGCTAATGGATTTGTAACGCTTCACATTTTCCTAAAAACAAATTGTTTCAACTTTTAATTTGGTTTTTATGGCATCCAAATAAAACCGTAAATCTGTCTTTTGAGGTACACAGTTACATACATGATTACCATCATTGCCTGTGTCTGATCAGGTCTCTTAGAGAATGTGACATTGTAAAGGTAGCCCCTGTTAGATTAGGGTTACTCTCGAAAGGGCTCAAGCCTTTGCATGGCAATAGATTAAATCATTGTTTACATCAAATGTTTCGTGTTTTAAGTCAGACTTGGTCTCACAGTCCAGAACTACTTCATCAACATTTGTGGATGTGCTAATTCTCTTTGTCAGGGACTGCAGCTAGTCTCAATTTTCCAATGAGTTTTTATTGTATTGAGATTTATGGAAGAAATGAAAGTAAGCTATTTTTTAATTCATTTGTATATATTTGATATGGATTTTTTTTCTCCGTCTGCCTAAGGAAATAGAGAAATTGAGACTAGAATTGAGCGAAAGCAGACAGCATGTGGAACACGAGCAGCAGAAGGCAGCTCGGGCCAGACAGGAGTGCCTGCAAGTCACAGAGCTGCTGGGCGAGTCTGAGCGCCAACTGCACCTCACCAGGTATGCCCTAATCCCATTACACAGGCAGCACCCAGGACGTCCCACTGATTCTGCCACAGGCTTCCAAACAGTTGTTACTTAGTCATTCAATTCACACACAGCTTTCAGGCATATTACAGAAAGTGGATATGTGGCAAGCAAAACACCCAGACACGTGAATGATGAGTGTGGCAGGGAATCACTGATATATTACAAAACCGTTTGTCTACAGTACTCAAATATTTAAGTGATTCTTTATCAGTATAAGCAAGATGACATATTTCTACCACCACCTCTCTTATTAATTGTATGTCTAATAAAAATGTTGAAATGAAGACTATGAGAAATGTATTTATGAAAATAACCAGATTCTGTCACTAGTGAGAGACAAAAGGAAGAGACATGCTAGGAGCAGATTGCAATGGAGTTGATACAAAAATAAGGAATGTGTTTCCTAAGGAGGTGTAAAATTAGAGATGAAGTTGAGACTATTTGCATTCAGATCATTATTATAAGCAGGTTTACTGCAGCAAGGATTTGAATGGCAATGTTTTCGTCATAAGGTACTGTGCTGAGTTTGCCATTATGAATTTAAGTGAGCATATAGCTCATTCAAAATTAAAATAGAACTCTAGGTTGTAAGCATTTTGAGTTTGCTGATTTAGAAAGGTGCACGTGCATGTGTGTACACATGCACATACATAAACATACATGCATGTGTGTGCATATGCACATACATAAACATATACCGAAAGAACAATCCAGAAAGAAAGAGAAGTAGCTATTTCACTTCACCATTTCAGAGTTTACAGCTTTCGGTTTTTCTATCAATCCTTTGAGTCTGTTCGATTCTCAGAGTGTCTCAGTTTTTAGAGGGAATTTTGTCTACAATCCCATGTAAGTTTATGGTATCTGATTTAGTTTACAGCATAGGAAAACACTGGTCTTCCCATTGTGGTACTGTGTTGAATTTGAGCTATGAAAGGAGAACGATCCCTTTTGCATTAAATATGACAATGTAATTCTGAGCACGGTATGATAACAGATGGAGAGAAACACTACTTGAACAGCCTGCATTTGGAGAAAAAAAATATTCTAGAGGTTGGTGAACCTCCCAAAGTTTTGGGTTAGTGCTAAGATGCCTCCAGTTCTGTTCAAATCAAACTTTGTTAAAAACATTTTGTTATGATAATCTTCCAAATGGCTTGACACCTTCTGATTTAAGCATTGAGGGAAGAGAGAGCAAAAGAGAAGAGAGAAAAGAAAGCATTTAGACATGTATGATCCCTGGGGAAAGCCCTAACAGATGAAACACTTTTATGAGGAAAAATGCTTAATATTGCAGAATAATAGCTGCTCTTTTAGTGCCCATTTAAGGCATTGTCACCGTGGCACTGAGAACTACTATTAACCCAGTTCCTGTGGCTATTTAATCCTCAAAATTCTAAACTTTAGTTCATCATGATAATGTTGCTGGCTTTTCTTTCCTGTCAGACTTCTATTGAGACGCAACCATTTGTGTGCTAAGCACTACTAAGCTATAGAAATGGGAAAGCTTTTAATGTCTTGGTGTTACTGAGCTCAGGCAAATAAATATTAATGCTGCTTGTGCCCCTTTGCGATTCTGTCTTGTTCAGAGTTAATTTCTGGAGTCAAAGTCCGTAGAGAGTTTCCCTATAGTACCAGTTTGTACCGTTTGACAAGATCAGCTCCTGCAAGCAGAGCATATTAAGATGCGGTCCCTGCTGAAGGGGATGCGTGGAACCAAGTCCTTTGTTCTTAAGAGAAAAGGTTGCGCTTGGTTCCCTAGAAAGCTTTCTTCTGCTGTGCTTCACTTATTCAGAGTCTATAACAACATAAGCCCACTTCATAGAAATAAAGCTTAATTGGCTATTTTAAGTGTAGTACTTTTTATAAGCATTTTATGCTTCATTTATGTTCATGTTTAATAAAAAAAAACACAGTCACAAATTTGAAAATGACAATTAAAATGCCAGAGAACCAGACACATTTCCCCTTCCCTCTGGAAGCCAGCCGCTCCTGTTGGGCTGAGTATTCCTGGCATCTTGGTAGGGTTTTCGCGCTCGCCGTTCTTATTCCTTCCGTACACCCGGGAATGTGTCCGGGAAACTGTGTCTGTCTTTTTCGTGGTGGTCAGCTGAAGTACAGACCCCTGCAAGTGAGCATTTTGCCATTCACTCTCAGACATTTTTAGCAAATTTTAAAAGTAAATGTGAAAACCATCCTACAATATGATGGTGAAATAATGAGTTGAATCTATATAGGTAGAGAAAAAAATTAAAACAGGATAGAAATCTGTAGAACATTCTGAAAGAATCACCTACCACTTTTGATATTTGTCCTGATTTAAATTCAAATTGTGTTAAAGTTGGGAAATAGAAGTCCAGCCTTCCCTGAAGGACCCAGCTGGTGAATGTCATGTTTACTTGGTGCATAGTTATTCATTCAACACCTACTAGGCTTTAGGTAATTTGCTCATCCTTAAGCATAGGGAGGAAAATAAGAGTCAATTTCTGCCCTTCACTTGCTCACACTAAGTAGAGGAGTCAGCTCTTGTGTGGAATCACCGTTGAGTGTTAGAGCAGCGCAGGGCTGGGCATAGCGGCTGCTGCAGGGATACCTACGAGGGAGAATGGACTAGCTCTGCATTGCACGTAAAGACAATAACCAAAGTCCATACGGCTACGGCACTGTTTGGGAAAGGTCTTAATAAATAAGTTCATCTTAAAAGTTCCAAAGTGGAAAGAGATAGGATACATATTCTAGATGAGGTTGGAGAAGAGACCCTGGTTAGGCCAAGGTCAGCGTCTAAATCCCATGCACCACGTCTGGCCTGCTGTCTGTTTTGTATGATCAATGCATGAAGAATATTTTTATACTGTTTTAATAATTAGGGCAAGTGGAATTAATATTTTATCATACCTAATCATCTGTAATTGAGCTTTTGTGAGACCTAGCCACAGTTATCCTGTGTGATAGATGACTGTGGTGGCTGAACTCAATGAAATCTGAGAAGCCTGAACTATTATTTCCTACCAGGCCATTCACAGAGAAAGTTAACTTCCTCAGGCGCTGCAAGGGAGGTGTCAAGAGAGTTTAGGACAGGTTCAAATGTGTGTTTTTAGAAGACGAGTGAAAAGTGTTCTGAAATTGATTGAGGAAGAGAAAGTTTGTGGAGTTTCCATCAGAAAGGAAGTATGGAAGTCCAGGGGACGGCAATGAAGGCTGGGGCCTTGGCTGTCCCAGCCAAATGGGAGGGGAATCATGTATACAAGAGGCATTCTTAGAGTAATAAATATGAGAAGAACAATCAAAAATGACTCCATAATTCCTAGTTTAGATTGACTGGATAATCCTCAGCTTCAACCAGGAAACATAAAGAAGTAACAGAAGAAAATATATTGTATTGGGAAACCTGAGGGTCATGTGGCTTCCATGCGAGGAAATGATTCTGACTAGAGTTTTAGATCTAGACACTTCACACAGAGACATTTAATGATAGATGGGTAGATAGACAGACACATCTTCATGATAAGGAACCAGTATACACAAATATATAAATATGGGAGCATGTTGAACTTTTTTTTTTTGGTCTTGCGCCATATGCACACTAAGTACGCACCCTACAACTGAAATGCAATCCTAGTCCAAGGCCCTGTGTTTAAAGTTCAATGGGTAAGAGCCACTATCTAGCACTGTGTAGGCAAACCTGAGTTATAGTGAGGCATCTCAGACTCTGGAGACAAACCTGGTTATAGTGGGGCATTGGGCTATGGAGACACACCACGGTTATGGTGAGGCATTTAGTACTGTAGAGAAAACCTGGGTCATAGTGTCTTCGGGAGTTCACTGCTTTTTAATCTTTAGACAAATTACTTAACTCTTTAGGTCTAATTACTTGTAAAATGAAGCGAGACCGGATTATTTATTCATTCATTTTTTATTGTGACTCTGATAGTAATTTTAAGTGACTTGCAAGATTACCTTTTTTTTCTTTTTTTAATGATTTTTCAAGACAGTGTTTTTTTCCTGTTGCCTTCACTGCCCTTGAACTTGCTTTGTAGACTGGCCTTGAACTCAAAGAGATCCATCTACCTCTGCTTCCTGTGAGCTGGGATTAAAGGTGTGTGCCACCACTGCCCAGCACAAGATTATGCATTTTTAATTTCCTATTTCTGAACATTTAGATTGTTTCAAATATCCTTTACATAAGTTGCGTCCTTAGTTTGCACCTAACAGGGAATTTCGAGAACTGTCACTCAAGTTGCTATCTGCTTGTTGTAACATAGGCTCCACTGAGCTCCCAACAGAGTTCTGGGGATAGTCACCTAGTACCTGTCTAATCTTTAGCTAACCCTTGCACAGGGAATATTCACACACCACCCTCAAGACTGCTGTCTTGCTCTCAAAGCCTCCCATTGCACAACACTGGCTGTCACAGAGGTCTGCATCACTTAGCGTGGACAGTTGGGTCATCCTGGCCGACGCGGGCCTTCCCATTTGCTTCCTCCCCTGTAACCCTCACTGCTGATTCCCAACCAGATGCAGCTGGATGCAGTCCCCCTTACAGCGGTGAGCACTTCCCTCCTTTCCTGGTTTTACAAATGAAGCAACTCAGTGGCTTCTTCTAGCCTAATTGTAACTTTATCCTCTGTTCAGGATCCCCCTGAATCCTAATTTTCCTGCTGCATCCTTGCCTGGTGACTCCTGCTAAAACAGAGAACTTCCTTTTCTTGGTTTCTCCATCCCTCTTGAAGAAAAGCTCTTAGGTTAAGAATATATTCATTTTAGTATATGTTTGGAACTGTGATCCTCATAATAGCTTTTAGAATAAAACCAGCACCAGAGACTGGCACTCACTGAGCCCCAGTCTGTGCCCCAGGAACTGGCCAGAAGGCAGCTGTGCTGTCCTTGTAAGCTTCATTTGTTGTCTGCTCCTGCTTTCCCAGTTTACAGAGAAGTAAGATGAGTTATCTAAGGTCACTCAGCCGATACGGTATAGAAGAAGATTTGAACCCTAGTAATTTGCCTGCCAAGCTAATCCCTTATCCATTAGACTGTAATTCTCTGTAAATTGCTAGGGAAATGGATAAATGTGATTGTTCCCAAAAAGACAACTGAGAAAATCAGTAACGCGAATTTGTAATAGAAATAAGTGTTCATGGATCCTTCATGCACTGATAGGAATATATGTCACTACAGTTAGGTCTTGTGGCCATTTCTTTTAATGTTTGTAATGAAACTGTCTTTCTCCTGGATTCATTTTTATCAAGAGGAAGGAGGCTTTTACGGAAAAGTTGAAATCCCTTTAGGTATTTATTTTTAATAAATCCAGATGTCTTCGGAACTACAAGATTTTATTCCCTCCATAAAGCCTTTCTTTGTGTACATGTGTCAGGCCAATTTGTGACAAAGCTCTCTAGAGCAGCCTTTCCTGCATGCTTATGTGACTTATTAGCTATTTACACTGGTGGCAGTCTTCCTCGCAGCTCTTGTACCTCATTGGCACACATTCTCTTAAGTTCTGTATCCTTTTTCACGTGTTTGTCCTGGAGGGACGTTCCTATAGGAAGCCTTGGACCTGAATTGCCTTAAGTGCAAATAGGAGACATACTTGTCATTAAACCTGAAGACTCCTGTTTTTATCAACGAGACTACCATGAAAGTTCTTATCTCTCCTTTTCCACAAGTGTTTTTCCAAAGAATTCTCAGAGCAGCCATCTATGTGAGAAACTAAAAATGATCATTATACCCTGACTTTTCATGACTCATATGGGAAGATCTGACCTCTGTCCTCCATAGCTAGCAAGTTGCTTTTCAGCTTTTATATCATTTTATTGAGAAATTGAGAAAAGCTACAGCAGGGAAGTCACGAGGTTGTCCTACTGTGATGAGCAATTAATTGGGATAGCAGGTGATTAAGACTCCTTTTCTGGAGCTTCTAGATAATAACCGCTATAAATGCTTTCCTGAGTTAGTCTGACTGCTCAAACTCCCAGCATGAGTCAAGACTTTCTATTTGAGTTCTTAGACACCTTCAAAGGAAGAAATACAGCACAAGGGCAGCTGGCCTTTTGGTTTCTTTGACTGGGGTGGCAGCATCACCATGGTATTGGAACTGTCCATGGCAAGCTCTCCTTGTCTGATGATGGCTCATTCATTCAGATTTTTCCATCTCATAGAGCAGATCCTTAATTCTTCAAACTGGAGAGAAAGAAAGGAGATGCCTTTGATTTCAAACTTCAAGTATATGACCTCTCAACCTGCACTTATAAAATCTCCAATTCCAAGACCACCTGCTTAGAAGCAGATTGTGCCTATATGTCCACGGCTGCCTTTGGATATGGCTGTCTGCGTCCCAGCAGAGCCCGGGAGCCAGGGGAAAGTCACCCTTGGCTGGGAGGAAGTTCTTTTACTAGGAAGAAGGTGGGAAGGACTCTGGGTAAGGAAAGAGCAGGTGTCCGCTCTATTGTCCCTGTTAATTTTAAAATATGATCTCCAACTTTTCCTTGGCCTGAGAAATAGCTTGGAGAGAGAAGAGGGGAAAGAAGAGAGCTTCTCTGTTCATGTTGATCTGATCCTGGCATTGCCCATTGCCAGTGTAAATCCAAAGAGGCATGGCCAGTTCACAGGGTCACTGAGTTACTTAGCTTAGAGAAGGAACGCTCTGACCACAAGAAGCAAGAGGTAAAGAAGGCACTGAGCCTGTGTCAGTATTGCCTAGATCCCTACAACAGTGTCTGCTTGGTACCCATCGATGGTGTGAGGAGTATAAACATCGTGTCAGTATAGAAATTAATGCATCTATCTATATTAGACACCTTTCTTTCCCCTTCTTTCTCCCTCTTTTCCTCACTTCTTTTTTGAATTTGTATTAGGGGTTGAATCCAGGGCCTTATGTATGCTATGCTCACAGTGAGGACTGAGCCATACATACCCATAGCAATGTAAATTGCAACAATTGGCGATGAGTGGGCTTTTTAAAAATGGGAGTGGGTATTTTTTTAATTAATATTCAACTCATTTGTGTTGCAGTTTTATAAAACTAGTCAAACTAACTAGTTTGATTATAAGGGTTTGAGCTACTCCGTGTCTTGGTGCCAACACTGAGTTAGATAAGGAAACTGTCTAGAAGGGTGTGACTTGAAGTTATGGGGGGGTGAGAAGCAGGGTTTTGAAGTAGGCCATTAGATGTCACAGTCACACATACACAAAAGTATGAAAACAAAAACAACAATTTAGAGATAGACTTTGAGGGTTGTAAAATCTCGACTCTGGAGCCAGGACCCAGGCCTCTCTTATTTTTGGTTACCCAACACCAAGTTTGACATCAAGTGTTCAGCATAAATTTACTTCTGCTCTTTATTATTAAGAAAAAATGGGAAAGAAGTGCATTTATCAGTTAGCTTAGGTTTCAACCCTGGGCCCATTTGAAGAAAGTGTAGCATTGATGTGTCTCTGGCCGTTACACAGTTAACTGCATTTTTTTCCTCTTGAGTTTTATTCAAGAATTTTTAGCCTAAAGTTTCCATTTAAAAGTTAAGCTCATTTTCCCCCTCTTGTACTCCTTTCATGAATAAATTAAACAGAGAACGTGTCAAAAATAATTTTAAATGAATATATGTGCAACCAACATCTTCAAGGCTCAAAATAGATGGCCTTGGTACTGTTAAAAATTGCATCCTCTTTTCCTCCCCCACCTAGTATCAAGGAAAGCAGGCTGTCAAGGAGCCAGGAAAAGAGAGGCACTGCATTTTGCTCTGGTGGACACCACACTGCCTGTGTGTGGTCTCTCCACCTGTCTGACAGCCGAGGGCCCCTGGTCTCGGTGTGGCTCAGGGCAGAGAGGCTGGAGTCAGAGGCTGCCAGGAAATGTGTGTCTGCAGGTTCTGCTCAACGTTCCCTGGCTCGATCCTCTCAGTTCTGCGACGCCCAAGTGTGTGTGCAATGAAAATTGACGCTGGGGATGCTCTCTTCCCCCTGCCACCCAGGCCCACAGCCTGGAGCATGGCAGCAGCGGCAGCCAACTCATTTTCTGAAGAAGCCCAGAGGAAACCGAGAAAGTATTGCCCACACCACTTGCCTGACTCAACAACAGCGAGCATCAAGTTCAAGGAAAATAGACGGGGGAAAGGCAACAGTGTATAGTTAGTACAATACTCCTGAATCAGAGCATTTCTAAGAGAGAGGTCTGTTCTCCAATGTTAGTGTGAGAATAAAGGAGGAAAGAAAACAGTCAGTTGACTTAATGATGCTTAATTTCTTCTCAAACACTGCCTCCCTCCTAACTGGCTTTGTTTAGTATGTCAATTATTAGGCATTACTCATTTTTTTATTTAATAGCCACACATTTATTAAGCAATGAGTCATTGATTGATAAATCCAAGAAGCTAAGATTATTTAAAAAGCCTGAGATGGTTCAAGAAGCTGGGAGATTTTTCAGTCTCCTCAGTGACCTGACTCCACGTCTGCCTCCTGGGGTGTACACTGCTGCCCTGTGAGGCCATGTGTGCAAGTGCGGGTGGGTTCCAGTTAACTTCAACTCAGAGCATGCGTGTATCGAGCGGTAGTTAAAGCAGCCTGTCAAGCACACGTCTAGCTAAGGAAGTCTGTGCTCTACCATGTCTCCTCGTGGCCTTCTCCTCATGCATCCCCTCACCTGGGAGAGAACTGTCTCCTGCTTTGATCATGTCCTGGGAAAGATGGGCTGTTTGGGTTCTGGGGACTAGGAGGGATTGCTTCTCCAAAGAAGACCCTGTAAGAAGCCAGCCTTGGAAGCGTCATTGTCTTAACATAGCCTGTTTCTGACTAAGAGACTTACCCCAAGGTAACTACTTCTACTAACGAAAGACTTCTACAGCACCCTCCCTATCCACTATTGATGAACGTGGAGGGGTGGAGGTGTTGTAAGTGGGCTGTCCTTGCTGGCTTTCCAGAAGCTGTTCTGGTGTGCTTCAGACAGTGGGCTTCACTTGATCTTGACACACATGTCCTTCACCTTGGGGGAAAACTCCAGGTGCTCTTCATTTCCTACAGATCTTAACAGGCTTCATGAGGATGTACACATACGTAAAATCCTGTTAACCCATACTCCTGTAAATTGAAGGGGTGGTTCATCTATCTGTTCAGGGACTTCAATACTTTAATATGAATTCATGTAAAAGAAGCTAATTCGTTATCACAGCGTCTAGTCTAGAAAACTTGGGACAATTGCGGCCATGATCTATTTATTACTCTAGCCCTTTTTGACAATGTTGTAGTGTTGACAAATTAAGGCTACAAAGAGTATTTTGCTAAATATGTTGTTTCCTGTTTTCTAACCTTACATAGTCTTCCGTCTCTTCCTGATATTGTCCTTTGCTAATGGAAGCAATTGCAACCCAGGAGCTCCTTAGCATCTACTGTGAGCACTGGTGGCACGTGTGTCCTTTACCTGTCTCTCAAAGGAGACATCGATTCAGAACCATTAGTGGCTGAATTGATCAACAGTGTTGGAGCTGAGAAAAGATAATAATCCTATTAAGAAATAATGAAATCCATCTACAATAAAAGAAAACCCATGTCAGAACTGAAGAGGAACCCACATTTTGCTCCTGCACCCAGACTGATTTTTACAAAGAATTATCTGTTAAAAGTAGAGGGAATAACAGTGCAGGAGACAAATCATATCACTAATAAACTTCTTAGATGATGTTTCATATGTTTGCTTTTCATTAGAGTCAGGACTGGTTCGATTCTGTTGTGATTCCATCAACATTTATCCCTGTCTGTTTTTCATATACAAAGGCTTAGGGACGCCAGAAAACAAACTGTTAACAGAGAATTAACTTTTTTGGCATGCTTTCATACTTATCTTCCAAATTAAAGAAAATGAAATGGGCAGAAACAGAGTGTAGATTACCTCCTTTTTTGTCAAAAATGGTGGGAATTTGAAAATTAATAATAAAGAAGGGAACAGATGCAGTAACATGCCAGAGGGAGATTAATGTGGAGAGTAAAATCTGTGAGCAACAAAACTGAAGCAAACCGAATCAGTGGGAGGTGGTTGTACAATCAAAATCAGGATAAAAGAGAAATTGCAAACAACCCTGCGCTTGTCAAAGTAGTAGTAATGAAACCCTGACTCTGCCAGCAGCGAGAACCTGTGTTAGCACTTTGGGGTAAGGATGGTAGCCGGGTGCCAGGTAGGAGGGCAGTGTTAGGTTGCTGGGCAGCAGCCATCTTGTGTAGAACAGATGGCACTGAAAGCTGGCAGGGGAGGGGCTCCTTAGCAGAACTAATCAGACAGTAACAGATAGGGCAGCTGGGAAGGCTGACCACTGAGAGGGAGCCTGCGGGGTAGCTGAGTGCCATGATGTTTGCAGTGGTGTGCCCATTGGTCTGAGAGAAGACCTTGCAATGTCTTTCCCATCTATGGACGAACTGAAACTTTTGTTCAAAAAGGAGAATTGAGTTGGATTATGTCAAACTTGGGGGTGGGGTTGAGTGTTAGACTGAGAACGGGGTAACTGTCCATCTCCTAATTCAGTGCATGGGTTTCCAGTGTCAGCTTCCGTGAAGATTGATTTTTGCAGCCTGTGTGGCTCTGCCATACTAGTCTCCAGCGTGGCACACAGAGTGGTCACTTTATATATTTTATGCATCAGCTTGCAGTGTCAGGACAAAGTCAGAAAAGACTTTCTGATATGATTTCTACCATAAACGTCTCTCACAAATAAAAAATAAAAGCAACCAGATGCATATGTGTATCCCCTTAATAATTCTTCATAACCTAACTTAAGCTGCGTTTGATTTAGAACCCCTTGCTCTTCTTGTTTTGCCCCATGTAATCGTGGATTAAACATCAAAATCTAAGCCTACCTTAGAGCCCAAACATTAAAACAAAAATAAAATTTGCAAAAAAAAAAATGAGAACCCAACCTGCTCAATTTAATTGTGCATTAAGGAGCCATGATTCTTGACGGTCAGTACGTTTGTGCAAATGCCATGTCTTTGACAGGATACCCAGGTCTCTGACATCTGTTTTCAAACTTGTGTCTCTCTCCTTTTCTTCCAGAAGGTTGATAGTTTGGCTCAATTTATTCATTTTGGAGGGGGAGGGGGTAACATTACCAGGATTTGAAATAGGTGGTATAACATAGCCATATGCTATTTATGCAGCAGTTTCTGCAATAAATCTAATTTAGTGCTGTCAAAAAATTAGACTTATTTGATATAGCAGCACATTAGTAAATGATTGTGGCAGATTTAAAGTTGTCACTTAGTCTCTTCTAACTCTTAACAGAATCTTACAAACCCGTTTTCCCCCCTCATCTATGAAAACATCTCAGGTCTTTGTCCTACAGATCTGCAATATTTTTATGTCTCAGAGAAGGTCTTGCCTTAAGGTAGCTGAGAAAAGGGGTGAAAAATGACTATCTCCTGTTGTCAAAATAACACTGGCAGACAAAAATCAGTGAACCAGGGCAAACGGTCGCGTCTCTAGCCTGCCTAGTTCTTAGGAAAGCTGAACAGCCAGGCGCGTTCAGAATGAAGAGACGCTCACATCAGCTCTTTATTAAGGAACTTAAATGTTTTACCTTGCATCCTACACCCATATGTCGTTTCAGGAAAACTGGCGTTAAAGATGTGAGCGGCACCAGCTCCGTCTTCACCTAGCAGTGCCCTTAGGAGCGGCTTTCCTCATCCCTGCTGCAGCCTGGCACCCGTGCTGAGCTGCCTTTTTTTTTTTCTTGTAGAATTTATGTCTCAGGTGTTGTTATCAAACTAAACTTTCTCCTTCCTAATTTTCCTATTTTGAAGATAAAATAAGCACACTGAGTATTACGCAGACAAATATTTGTGCTCTCCGAATTCCTAAGTGAGTCCTTCTGTAATAGCCTTTTCTGTTCCTTGAGCTTTCACGGAAGGGAAACGTGTTTGCATGTGTGCATTCAGATGCCCATGTGTGGCTGGAAGTGATGCTAAAGCTCGCTGGTTCTTCTCATTTCTTTCTGTTTTTATCTGTAAATTTCTAAAAGATGGTTCTCGTGTCTTTCTGAAATACAGATTTCTGAGGAGCAAGTGTTCCTTGCAAGCTGCCTCTGTTAGGCTAGCATTCTGCTAATGCTAGTTCCTTTCATGTAGCATAGCCACCACAGAAGTGATCTAATTGCCAGGGCTCGCTCAGTGCCATCCAGAAGCAGGGATCCAGGTAACCAAACCCCCACCAAACGCAGATTACACTAAAGAGAAAAAAAAATATCTAGAAAGGTATGAAGCTTGCTGGGTCCATCAGATGCAGTTGGAATTTTCTCCACATGAAGAAAAACTATTTAGAAATGCTATTTCAGTGAGATAAGAATACTCCCTTTGGAGCCCATATTTTCATACAAAATCCATCTATTAAATATTATTGCATATTACATAAGGATTTAAATAATATATTTAAGTTTAGTAATACATTGGAAAATGGTGCTAAAAATGGCACCATTTTTTAGCTGTAAATTCTGTTTGACTTTGTATTTAGCAACACAATGCTTTTCCTTCACACGTCCAGAGAAGTGCTTTGAGAAAAATCTGTTTTATAAATTGTACATATTTAACCAACGAAAACCCTCAGGTTCAAATTAAATTCCCTGTTTCCTCGACTGGTTATAAATTAAAACATATTTTCAGTTTTGTAAAAGAAAAGTTGAATTCTTTATAAGGAATTTATAAAAAATTTCAGACCTTTAGATTTAACATCACATCTGAGATTTGTTTAAATCTCAAGGTGGTCGTACAGTTGTCCAGCACCTGCACGTCATATTTAGGTGTGCATTGCGACAAGGCTTTGGTTACATCTCTAAAGAATAGCTTCCCCTTTTAGATAAATTTGAAAATAGAGTTGCTGGCTTATTTTTTTCTTTCCTGGACAGTAACAGTATCTAAAATACTAATAAATTATGAAACCCTAAGGAGTTCTGTGTGTCTGTCTTGTGAGACTGGTACCCAGAGCTATAGCTGACAGTCGGATGACCGAACATCCAGTTCCCACTTCATCTCTGTGGGCTGCTGTTTCTCATAGAGCTGATCTGTCAGGCAGCTTTCACTTTACAGGTAGATTTTTTGTTCGCTTGGCAGCCTCTATTTCATTATTATTTAAGCAGAACCTTATTTTTTAATGCTAGATTTAAAAAGTGCATGGGTTGATGTGTATAGTCTCAATTATAAATTTTTTGAAGCAGTGATGGAGCTGTGTGTTAATCCTTAGCTTATAATTGAAATGGTACATATTTGCACATTTTAAGCCTTTCAGTGTAAAATTTCTTCATTGGAATACTTTCCCCCTTGGCTAATTCATTAGTGAAAATATTTATCCCTCAAGTTAATGCTCCATACTATGTAGCAATTTTTACATAGTGTAAGCTTGTTTGCGATATTTTGATTTCACTTTAAAACTTTTATTTTGCTTCTGATACATATAGTTCATACTCAGTATAATGAGAAGTGCAGACACACGTGAAGAAAATACATGTCAGCTGTCTGCTTTTACAAATGATCATTAAAACACCCTATCTTTGCTACTTTGACTCCAAATTATTGTCTTCCCGAACCCAAAAGTAATTTTCACAAGTAAATTACACAACAGAACTCCATCTTCTGCTGGTTGGCAGTAGAGGATTTCAATCCATGCCGACACTTCATTTGACAATGACCTTGAGGGGCTTTGCTTCTTGAAGAAGAAAGCAGAAGCTTGCGGTAAACAAAGTTCACTTCTGACAGATGGATTGAATGACAGAAAGGTTGCGAGTGCCAGAATAGCCCTGGCAGAGGAGGAAATGTTCAGTGGAATCCAACAGGAGAGGAGGTGTGAACAGGTGCAGGGTTGCTGACGGAAGGGGAACCAGATGGAAGGAGCCACAGCCAGTTTATTTAAAGGAAAAGGCAGAAAACATTGAAAGGCTGTGCGATCAGTGGCTAAAAGTGTTCATAGAGGAAGGTAAAAATTCACAAAGCAAAACTGCACAGTGGGGTAGCTAACACTTAGCATAATGGTCGTAATTTGTGAGTTTAGTTTGCAAGTTGCAATTGAAATACATTTGTCTTGGCTCTTTGCACCATCAAGTATAGATATTTGAAAGTTGTTTATTTTTTTTAAGTTTCCAAGCTTTTTTAAATCCATCATTAATTTATTTTTTTCCAGCCAGAAGCTTCGTTGTGATAATACTAAAATTGTGTCGTCAGCTAAGAAAAAAAATGAAGTGAAGGTTAGCGTTCCATTCAGATTCATCTCGTGATGCCTCAGTTTTGTTCACATATGGGAAGCAAATGCATGCAGTGTTGGGTGACATCTGTAATATCTAAGAGATTTGCAATGTTAGGCTCGATGCTGTGGGTTGTTTTGTTGTTCAGAGTCTCTGTTCATTTTGTGAAGTCCAGCATCGTATTTAGTGAGGAGAATGCCTGAAAATACACATTTGGTGGCCACAGCCTGCCAGTCAGTTTCCCCAGCTGAGGTTGCCCTAGCTTCTGTGGCCTTCCATGACCTGCCTCCAGGCAGACACCTGCACAGTGAGGTACATGTTCAAATAGGAACAACACAGTGGAGCAAGAAAAAAAGGCTTTACTTGTTTTCTTGGACATTTTAAAATTGAACTTTCTTCCGTCCTTGCTGGTAGTCCGTGTGGTGACACCAGGCGTGCAGCTTATGTGAGCCTTTGTCTCTCACATTATCTTGAAAAGTTTCCTGTGTCAGGTGGCCAGCAAGAAGACGCTAGTAGAGGAGGAGCAATTGGGGAGGAAGCTCAAAGACGACAACAGAAATGGACAGTTCGTTTGAAGTTTTTGTAACCTAGTGATTTTTCCTCACACATGTCTGTGTACTCTCACAGAGACTGCAGACACAAGGGGTTAAGAAGGGTGAGCACTTCCTGACCCAGAACAGTCTGGAGAGCAAAGGGTACTTGACCAAGTCTGAATGGATGGAACACTGAGTTTCCAGATAATCTAGGAATTGTGGCACATTTTTGTCAGTAAATATTAAGAGCCAAACTTTTGTTATTAATTGAGGAAGATGTTCATTTATTTCTGTTTGTGGGCTTCAGCACTTTTGGTCTCATTTAAGTTTGGGAAAGGCTATCTACAACCATGTTTGGGAGGCAAAATACAACGTGATTTCAAATTTTACTTGAAAATGACTGGAGTACATTTGCTTCAGTTGTAGTAAGCTGGTTATGCCACCTTTCCTGGCAGAGTAGCTGGCTGTCTTCCCTTTCAGTGCCTGTAGCATGGTGCTGCCCTATAAAGTAGTAACTAGAATGCACATGAGCTGTGGGGTTCAAAATGCTGAACAGAACAAAGTCCAACAGTAATTAGTGTTATACATAGCATGTAACCCATAGATTTGGTTGTGTGTCCTTCACAGGTAGAACAAGTAGGTTCCCCAGAAAAGGTCAAGTTAGTTGTACCCAGTGTAGTGAATCCAGGGCCTTTAATTAAGGGGGTCTTGCAAGGTGTTTTTTGGTGAAGCATTAGCAGCTTGGTTGCTGTTATCCATCATTGATTAAGCACATATTCTGTTTCAGCTGCACCAGGCAGCGTTTAGGTTTTAAAATGAAGAAGCCACGGTCCTTCTTCACAGATATTAGACAGTAGCAGATAAAGTTTGGAAGATTATGTCTGGTTATCTTTGTCTATATAATCTAGAAAGCATTATGTACCAGTTATAATTTAGTCTCATTAAATGAATGGGTTAATAAAAGCATTTAGCTAATGCAATACTTTCTGTAATAGTGAGAACTTGAAATGCACTTAAGCTAAGTGTTTTGCCCAAGGCCACATTTGTTTAGTGGCTGCAGGAAGTAGAATACCCATCTCCTTACTAAGCGAACAGCTCTTCCTGTATTCTCCAAGTTCTACTCATTTGGACTAATTAACAGTTTGACTTGTCAAGTCAATATATAAAAGCCATAGTACATTATTAAACCTTAGGGAACGTTTTCGTTGAGTCTCTACATGTCTCCCAGAGGAAGACTTTAAAAGTATGCATTAGGAAAAACCGAGTTAATTTATGGTAGAAGCCTATTAAACTGCCATATGGGAATTATTTGTTCTTATTCCTCATTGTGTCACACCTCCTGTTACCCCTTACCAGTCCATT
Source organism: Bramus lutescens (assembly GCA_001685075.1). Classification (NCBI taxonomy): domain Eukaryota; kingdom Metazoa; phylum Chordata; class Mammalia; order Rodentia; family Cricetidae; genus Bramus; species Bramus lutescens. The sequence goes on from LOEQ01001811.1 coordinate 516,727, forward strand.
TGTGCTAAGCTGTGCAACTCCTAGAAAGGAGAAGGAAGGTGGTTTCATCCACTTTGAGCTTAGCCAGTCCTTTGAAGTGGGGTGTAGGGTGCAAAGGTTCTTTATTGCTACCCAGAGACTAGCTGACCACTCCCATACCAGTAACCTTGCTGGAAGGTCTTCTGTGTCTCCTGCCACAATTTTGCTTTTATGAGTGCTCTTGAAGGTAACATTGGTATGTAAATAGTTAGTGGCTGTTTGAGTTTAGATACTTTTTGTGATTCTGAGATTTAATGTAATAAACTATTAGTATGGATACTTTGGTCTATAAACCTTCAGACAGTCTCTGTCTAACACTGAAAAGGATGGACCCCTGAATTGGACTCTGAGATAGAGTTCCCCTTCCTTCATCCCTCAACACTTGGGTGAGCCTCCCTTCTATGTTCTTGCCCTGCACAGAAACAGAACAGCCCGTGAGTAGTAAGCAGTCTCTCGGAATCCAGAGCTTTGCCTTCACTGTGTGTGAACTCTCTGCAGCTACAATAGGAGGTGCATGTAACTTACCCTTGGTTCAAGCAGACTCTACCAGTGAGTTTTCTATAAATAACCATCTTGAAATGATAATGATGCTTAAAATTGGGGCTCTCAAGAGGACTTAGTCTGTGTTGCCCTAGCTTTTCAACTTGCTCCGCTTTCTGGGTTTTCAAATTAGATTCCTTCCAGAAATTGAATCCCGCCGCTTTTTATGAAATTTGGAAACCATTCACTGGCTTATTTGTGTTTCTCAAGGTGCGGATAATGTCCTGTAAGAAGAGAATTAACTACAAAGGCAGAGGATTAACTCACCAGGCAGGGATGGTTCTCTAAACTGGCTAGCAGGTTGATGATAGCTATGCAGTCTCTGGAAGAATTTGGAAAGGGCTCATTTCCTACTAAAAACAAACGTCCAAGGATGGGTTCATGATGGCTGGAAATCGAGCCCAGGAATCCTGGGGAAGCTCTCAGATAACCTGTTATTTCTCACTTAAAAATTACAGAAAGCTGATTACATGATAAACATTTTCCAACACTATTTTAGTCTTCAGTCCACTTACAGAAATAAATATCTTGCTATCACTGAATAATTCCCTATTATGGTCTGTACTTTAATTTTAAGTATAAAGTTCTATTTTGAGAGTTACTTAAAATCAGATTTAACTTGCAAAAACCTAAAGAGATATCATCAATTTTTTTTGGGGGAGGGGGGTGAGGGATTGTACTGAGGATAGAACCCAGGGCCTCACACATCCCAGACATGCTGTCTGCCACTGAGCTACATTACCAGCTTTATCATTTATCTCATAGAATGTGGCACATACTTTAATCTTAGCTGTTCTCTGTGTCAGCTGTTAGAATTATCCTTTCTTCTACCTTTAAGTGATAACTGACACAAATGAGAACATTATCAAGGTTAAAAAATGTTTTAATAGCATTTACTTTTTATATATTTCGAATTTTCATGTCTTTGTAAGGCATATCCATTAAGTATAGCTGAGTAATACACTTTTATTTGTTGAACACTGGATTAAAAATAATACGTTGGCTGAGCAGTGATAGCACATGCCTTTAATACCAGCGTTTGCCAGGCAGAGGCAGGCAGATCTTTGTGAGTTTAAGGCCAGCCTGGTCTACAAGAGCTACTTTCAGGACAGCTAAGACTGTTACACAGAAAAACCCTGTCTCAAAAAAACAAAAACAAACAAAAAGCCAAAAATAATACTTTGGTACAGGAGGTAGATCAAGGAGTTATGCTTAGACAGACCAACATGGGAGTCACATAGAAAGCAAATATGCAATATGCTTAAAAGTTTTCAAATAGCCACATTTTTAAAAGCAAAAGGAAACTGGTAACATTATTTTTAATGGTGTGGTTTATTTAATTAAATAGCAAGGAAATAGTACAATTTTTACACGTGATCAAGGTAGCACATCAAAGACACTTTTGCCTCGTTTTCTCCCTTCTTCCCGTGCGCTCTCTCCGTCTGAGTCTGTTTCCTAGCATATGTGAATTCCCCTTAGCTCCAGTTCAGATGCTCAGTAGCCTCCTATAGTAGCATCTGCTAGCTGTAAGCTTTTGTCCCTAAGTTTTTCCATGACATATAACATAGATGCGGCTGTATTGTAGGAGCTTACCCCTGGATACATAACATAGATGTAGTTGTATTGTAGGAACTTACAGCTGGAATCCTATTTCTATGGTTACAAGGTATTTTTAAATCATTTTATTATTATTATTATTATTATTATTATTATTATTA
>LOEQ01001811.1:519139-548521 GCA_001685075.1 Bramus lutescens
ATCTCCTTCCTTCTGCTCCTCATATGGACCTTGGGAGCTCAGTCCAGTGCTCCATGTGGGTCTCTGTCTCCAAGGCCTTTTAATGAAACAAATTTATTTCAGCTTGTTCTTTATTCCTTTGGCAGTAGCTAAGCCTCATTTTGACTGTTCTGATGCGCCATCTCTTGAGGAGGAATAAGACAAAGGAGCATACCAACTAGACCAGCATCATAGTACAAAGTTTCTAGATCTTACTACCCCATCTTTGACATATTAGAAGCTGTGGAAAGTGACTTTGATAAAGAAAATAACTAGATGCTAGACACCCCTTAACTGGTGGTCCAGACTGGGCATTGCTAACTGCTTCATGTAGAGACCCCACAGCATCCTGATTTCACTTTATGGATGCGAGGCTGACAAAGATGAAGTTCCACCTGGACATCACCCCGTCCTGAGAGGAACCAGGCCTGAAGCCTGGCTTGTGTGTGCCCCAGAGCTCAAGTGCACACCCAGTATGCACTACCACACTCCCTGTGTAGCTGTTAGCTGCAAGATGGAGGTTTCATTTCTCCTCAGGTTGTTTGTCCTTGAGATTATTATAATTACTGCTTCACTTTGAATAGTCATCTTCTAAGGAATAGTAATACATGTAATGATTGTACTTACTATTTTTGTACTTACTTTAATGTGTTATCATTAAACCAAAAATATTGTATGTCCAATATCTGTATAGTTCTATAAGGAGAGGTACTATTAGTGACCCCATTTCTTTTTATTGAATAGGGTTTTAGACATTCTAAGGGCACAGAGCTAACACACACTACAGGGCTTTGATGCCATGCTTGGTAGACAATAGAGCCCATTTTCTTAAATTTGGCCTCCTGTGTACAAAGGACTGCCACAGTGCTACTGTGAGTAATGGGATAAAGAGATGGTAGCTCAAAGCCTGTCTGCTCTCAGGGGTATTACGGGGTTTCAGTTGCTTACATTCCTAACAGGTAGAAAGACAGATGTGAGTTTGGAAATTGCTTTAGAGTAGACAAAGGAGCAGGTCATCAAGATGGAGATGGAAGAAGGTAGCAGGAGGGCCTATGAGGTTACACTAAAAGCTGGTGAGAGAACAGAGAGGACCAGTGAGTGCCTAAATATGATGTAGAGGAGACAAGAAGGTATGTAAGAATTGCCACCAGCAAGTGTTAACAAAGCCAAACGGAAAGTCAAATCATAACACCGTGATTACTGAGGCAAGAGAAACGTTTACCCCATTGAGAAGAACAAGACAATGGGAATCTGAAGACATTCATATCTGTTGCTCCTCATGGAAGCATAGTACTTCTCGGCTCCATGGGGACAAGTGACACAGATGTCACCCCAGCATTGAAGGTGAACTTCTCTTTTTGTTACCAAGTCAAGACTAGTACTCAGTAAACCACAGTGCTGAGTCCTGTACACAGACGTCCGAATGTCTGGCCTGCAGTGCTCAAGCAATAGTGAGGTGACGCGCACTGTCGAAGAGGTGACAGGTTAGCAATAGTGAGGTGACGTGCGCTGTCGAAGAGACGACAGGTTAGCAATAGTGAGGTGATGTGCGCTGTTGAAGAGGCCACAAGTTAGCAATAGTGAGGTTCTGCTGTCTTTGGTGCCGCAGTCCTCGAGCCTTCAAACTCCTGGCTGTTTCTTCTGTTTGAAACCCAGCTAGACACTGAGATATAATTTCAAGAGGACTTTGTGTTTAACTTATGAACCTTAATTACAATTGAGAGTCTGTTGATTTGCTGTAGTTTGCTTAAGAAAGCACTGACATAGTTAATAAATTTTAAACATATTTCTGCTGCAAATGGCCAGTACTCTGTTACCCTGAATGCTCTCACGAAAAACACCTCTATCCTAGCACTCCAGACTAATAAGCCTTACTCTGTCATATTTCCTAAATAAGTTATTATAAAAAGTTACCTAATAATTCTTGCCATTATATCATATTTATCAATTAATTTAATAACTGCAAATGACCCCAGATCTTCAACATGTAATTGCTTATTCTATAAAATAATTTAAGATTTTAATAGCAGCAGGAATTCTTCAGTAAGCCATATTTTTTGAGAATGATGCACAGCCTTTATTTGGTCATAGAAATGTCATTGTAATATATATTGATTCTATTAGTGTCTGATTTGAAGTTATTCATCAGATGAATTGATCATGAGGAATACCTAAATAAGTTGATACTTTACAAGGAAAAAACATAAGTGGACCAAAGACATCAGTTTACATGGACAAATTATGGATGGAAAATAGGAATTTTTGGTGATGTGAAGATACAAAGTCAAAATCATCATCTAACTTATTTATGTAGTAGCAGATTTATATTCATTTTTTTTTTAGTGTGAAGATTTGGGCACATGGTACTGTAAAATGGGCTGTAGAAATACTTTACCGTTCAGCGGAACTTTGTCCAGAAATCCCTTGATGCGTCAGGCACCCACTCCTGCCCTGGGCCAGAGGAAGTTAAACAGAAAACTGGTGAGATGTGCCTTTGATGGCCATTTAGTCTATGGCTATACCTGTGGTTTCTACCCCATGTAAAGAAGCCATTGTAGAAATTGCTCTTACTATTGCTGTAGTAATAAGTGCTTTGCCTGCTTCTAATGTTGTCCCTTCCCCATCTGTTCCCTCGCTGCCGCCAGAGTGATCTTTCTCAAGCACGGGTGTGATCACAACAGTCTCCTGCTCGAAACCCTACATTGGCTCCCGGTTTCCCTCGGGATAAGGGCCTTAAAAATAGCTCAAGTTCTGGCTCCTGCTTCCATCTCTAGTCTCATCTTTCTTCAATAATCTCCCCTCACCAACTGCTCACTGCTACCCCACAACAGATATACTCCAGCCTCCATTGGTGCCAGATGATGGCAGTTTTCCAAAGGCACCTGGCTCTCCCTCTTTCCCGGGTCTTTGCACATGCTGCCCACTTTACTTGTCGCAACAGTCTTCCTCTTCTCTGTAAGGTGACTGTATGCAGGCTGTAAGGCTGACTGTGTAAGCCTCCAGACAGCAGTCCTGTCTGTCACTAGCCAGCCCCTCTCTCCTGTCCGTTCTACCTGAGTGACTGCAGGAATTTAGCTCTATTTCAGTATTTACCACACTCTTGGTTGAGTTTTAAGGAAGAAAAAACATTGTTTATTTTGTTGACTAGACTAAAAACTCTTAGAGCATGGTCTGTATCTTTTGTATTTTTGTATTGATCCATCTTCATACATTTGTGTTTGGCAGAAAGTAATTGCTCAAGTGTTTGCTGAATGAGCATTACACTATTTGATTAAACATGAGTTCCCTGTGTATAAGGCAATATGGAATGGAAAGAGCCCTGGACTTGGAGGCAGAAGACAGGTATAGTTCCAACTCTGCTAGTTAATCAGATTTGCAGGTGGCTTTGAGAAAATCCCCCTGTGGGTCTGGGGAGATGCCTCAGTGGCTAAGAGAGTTTGCTGCTCTTCTAGAAGACTCAAGTTCTGTTCCCAGAACCCACACTGTCAGTTGGCTCACAACCACCTGTAACTATGGCATCAGGATATTTGATACTCTCTTTTGCCCCCACCCAACCAACAACATACACACACCATATACTCATATTCATAATAAAAATAAATATTGAAAAAGAGAGAAAGGAAATATCTAAGCTTGAGATACTTCCTGTTAAACAAGAATGGTCTCTTCCGTATTGCTGAATTCATTGGAAGAAAAGACAGTTCGATGCATCTGACTGTGTCTTGTGAAACAGAAAGCACAGTCATGTGCGGGATGAAACAGGAGCAAGGGCAGGTGTCACTCAGTGTTAGAGCTCTTACCTAGTAAGTGTGAGCCCCCCCGCACACATGGAGGGGTTAGTAAATGTGAACAGAATGTGTCTGACATCAGCAGGCCCCTATGTAGGTGTACCTGCATCCTCCTTGGCCTTGAAGGTGAGTTCTCAAGTGTTTTGGAGATGCTGTAAGAACATTTTTGGAGGGAGATGTATGTTTCTGTTGGACATTCCTTTCCTTTGTGTATATTTCTTTGAAAGAGATGGACCTCCTTTTGGTTTCTGCTTTCTTTCCAAGAACTGACTCATGCTTGGATCCGAGGCTCAGATCTCAACATTATACTGAAAGTTCTGACACAGTTTCTAGCAAGGAAAATGAAAGTAATGTATTGTAGGGAAGATGGGGGTCCCACTGAGGAAGGAAGATTGTGGAACCTGGGGCCTTTCCTGTTTATTCTTCCCCAGAGTTTTGATGTTTACTTAAATATAAGAATACAACCACTGTTGGCAATAGCCAGGCACTGGCAACAGTTACTTTGTTCATCTCAAAACATGGAAAACACCATGCCATCTGCTAAGGTTATGATTGGTTTGTGTTATTACTTTGAATAATAATGATGATAAAGCAAAATTAAATTCTTAGTTAAAGTGGGAATTTTCTCATCACCCTTTCTAGTCAGTAAAAAAAGGACCTGTGCATCTGAGTGGATCCTTATAGCATTCCTTTAGCCATTATTCATTCATTCATCTGTTTATTCATCCATTAACTATTTATTGACTGCACAACTATATCAGGCACAATTTAAGGATCTGTTGGTACATTCATGAGAAAGCAAAGGTCGGCTTTCTCTGTGTTTTCTTTCCATGCAGTCTATCCTAGAAGTCTTAGCGACTTAAGGCAGAAAACGTGTTCATGACACCTTTCAGGGTTATTGAAAAGGCTGCTGTATTTCTTTGTACAAGATAAATACACTAGGAAGAAGAAGTGGCCCCACCCATACAGGACATCTGGGAAATTAGGAAGAACTGGCCTTAGATTTGACCTCCAGGATTGATGTAGGAGGTTCTTCTATATGTTGCTTTCATTGGTTGAATAAAGAAACTGCCTTGGCCTTTTGATAGGGCAGCACTTAGGTAGGCAGAGTAGACAGAAGTGAAAGCTGGGAAGAAGGGCAGAGAGAGCCGCCATGGAGATGCCAAGTCAGACATGCTAATTCTTTCCTGGTAAGCCATGACCTCATGGTGACATACAGATTATTAGAAATGGGTTGAATCAATATGTAAGAATTAGCCAATAAGAGGCTAAAACTAGTGGGTCAGGCTGTGTTTAAGTGAATACAGTTTCTGTGTGATTATTTCGGGTGTAAGCCAGCAGGGCCCCGCTCCCCTACAACACACTGTTTTTCAACAGCCACACAGATAATGAGGTACATGCCATTCTCTGTCTTTGGTTCTGTGAGCTTTCTTCGTGGTATGTATGTGTTAGTAAAAAGAATGTGCATAACAGAACTGTAAGCAAATATTTAATTCTAGTAACTGGTATATCTTCTCTGTTGTTAGCAGTTTTGGAACTTTCCGTGGCTTCCAAGTTTGAACAAATCAGTGAATATGTTTAAAATAATAGGAGCCAAGTTTCTCGCTATTGAGTGCAAAAATTACAGTTATGGTAAGAAGAGAGATGAGATTCTATCTGTGTTATTGGATTATAATTGAAATGTTCAGATGCACGTACACACATTTGTTCATATGGATGATGCACATACAGTCTTACATCCATATTAATAGTATTAATATTTATACACTTGTATGTTTTGTACCCTGACTTTGCCTACATATTTTACTTATAAGCAGTGACTCCATAGTAGCAACAACCTTGTCCTAGTGACAGATCTGAGTTTGAAAGATACTCCATTACCCAACTCCAGGATGAGGTGAATCTTCAAATAAACAGTCAAAATGGTTTATAATACACTAAAGTAAGAATCTAGAACTCCAAAGTAAGATCAGTAAACTCCTTAAGGAGATAGGGAAATTCTTCTATACAGGATGATAGCTAACTAGCAGTAATAAATATACATAAAGAGCTATGGAAAAGCCTTTATCATTAGATGTGGAACTAGCAGGTTAAACGTTGTTACATAATGAGATATTTGCATAATCTCAGCATCTTCTGATTACCTACCAATTCCAAACCTGAGAGAGCTCACCCAACCCCATCCGTTATGATACAGCTCATGTGGTTAATCATGTGTTTCTATTCCCAGCCACTAGGCCAGTGGTGTGTCTCTGGTTGTTTACAACAAGTTTCAGTGAAATGTCTATAATGGATATAGCTTACCTCTACACAGGAAAGATTTCTTCCCCAGCCCCAAGAACAGTTATTCCAAGATGTTAATGACACAGACCAAGTGATCAAGACTGGTGTTACCAATCTGAGACAAATGGATATCATGTGTCCACAATACCTGCACCAAACTCTTGCCTTCTGCTCCTTTCTGCATTCCTTCCAGGATAGTTTTTGGCTCATCTGCTTGTAGATCTTGCTGCCTTGTTGCTGATGCTCTCTCATGATGGTAGTGGTAGACGCTAGAGACATGAAACGGTAGGCAAGTTCTCCACCACCAAACTAAATCCCAGCTTCTTGGAGGTTTCTTCAACCAGAGGGCCGACTACCACAAAGTGCTCTATATAATGCTTTAAAAGTAAACACCTTGTATCCCCAGGGTATTGTGTGTAATAGCAGCCTTTCCGCACTCAGAGGAAAGGTGATGCGATGTGGGGAATGGGAGAGGTACCTTAGTTACCACCTGCAGATGGTACTGGTGACACTGCTAGGTCCATAGGTGGACTGGAGGTGTACAATACTTCTGTCCCAGGCTTACTGTTGAACTTGAGGAATATCAATTATTTTATGAAGAGCTAAGGGGTCACTTTAGTTCTGTCACATGCAAAATGGCAAGAAAATAATGAGTAGTATGGAAAACAGATTTATAAATATCATTTTGATTGTTTTTGACAATATAGTCAGCCGGGACTGTGATTGGAAAAGGGGAGGTCTAATAATTGTATACCTTGATATTTTTGTTGTTTTGTTTTGAGATAGGCTCTTTCTAGTTTTGGCTATCCTGGAACTCGCTATGTAGACCAGGCTGGCCCTGAACTCACAGAAATTAACCTCTCTCTGCCTCCTGAGTGCTGGAATTAAAGATGTGTGACAGCACACTGGGCGACTTGACTTATTTTTAAAGCTTTTCTAGTACCTGTTCACTCCTTTTTATTCTCTCTTATTAAAAAAATTTTTTTGAAGTAGTATTGTACACCTTTAATCCTAGCACTTGGAAGGCAAGGCAGGTGAATTTCTTTGAGTTCAAGGCCAGCCTGGTCTACATAGAGAGTTTCAGGCCAACTAGGACTAAGTACTGCATTTCTAACACACACATACACACACACAGAGAGAGACAGAAAAGAAGAAGAAAGCATGAGCATGGCTAGCGTGTAGATCCCAGCTGTTGTCGGTAACTTGAAGAACGAAGGTAAATAGGTTCCTTTTCTTACCCATGTTCACTCATTTTACAAGTTAGATTTATTGAGCTGAATTTAAATACAATAAAAGTTAAATTTTCTTGAGACAGGAACTCATAATATAGTCCAAGCTGGGCTCAGCTATTCCTGTGCTGGAGCCATAGCCAAGAGCTAACACACATGACAAAAGTCACTAACTGTAGGTAGTTAATGTGTTGTAGGAAGTACATACAGTGTTCGAGCTGTCACATACATGACCCAGACCCTTTTCTGTCAGCCCAGAACTTCACTCACAGCCTTTCCCTGTTAACCCTGTTGCCTAAGTTTACTAGTTTAGAGTGCTAAGTACACAAGATTATAAATATGGCTTTGGTGTGCTGTTCCTCTAAGCATACTGTTCTAGGGTCCATCCGGGTGTTATGTGTACCAGAACTCCTCCCATTCTTCCTGGGTTTCTAGGTTTTCTCTGGCTAGACTGTCCCACACAGCTGATTCATATAGCAGGTAATGGGCATTTAGGCTGTTTCCATTTTTTAGCCACCTTGAATATAATTTTTTTAACATTATTATTTGTGTTCTTATTTGTATAATAGGGTTAAGTAATGTGACCATCAGTAACTGAGAGAACCATAGTGAGAAAACCTACGGGGCAGGGGTTTCTGGTTGAGCTGTCTTTAGAAGGTGACTAAGCTACTAGGCCAGTTGGTCTCTCAGCTTTCTACACCTTGGTAGCCTTCCTCTTTATGCCTTATTCTCATGGAGTGTTATACCATCAACCTATTGTTTATCTTTGTCCAGTTTGAAATCCCTTCTGGAGTCAAGGCCCACTAAACCTTGTTTATTTTCACTAGATACAACGCCTAGCATAACGTCTTCCACAAATATGATAAATATTTAGTTGGTCATTTAAATTCTTTAGTCTTTTCCATAAATACCTGAGTGATTTTTTACTAATTGTTCATGTCCACTATTACATTATTTCTACAGTGGTATAAAATAGGTTTCCTTGAGCAAAGATAGTTTTATTCCTATCTATGTATTAAAATTATTCACTGTGTAGCTTATGAGTGAATTTCAAATTGTTTATGGCCCCCAGGGTTTTTAAAATGATTCTATTTTGCTGTTATTTAACTCCAAAATGAAAAGGTTACATGAAAGAGAATACGATTTCCTTTCATATCTGATGTTCTAAGAGTTCATGAGAAGCTAACCTAGTCAGAAAGGACTTGTAGGGGAGAGGAACACACAAGAGGGCTGACAAAGCAGGAAGGAGGCAGGAAAACAGCCATGTGCCACGCACATTCCCATGGAAAATAGCATGCATATCCTCTCAAGGAGATCGGCACTTGTGGCGAGAGGTCTTTTGTGCAGCTTTATGAGGACTCAGCCCATGTCCCTTCTCTGGTCAGTTCAGAATGTCACTTACTAGGCAGTTCTCACTGCTGAGTGCCATCATTTATCAGTTGGGAACCGTAAATCCATGCTTGCTTCATGCAATCTCTGTTCTGCTTTCTGGCTTTATGAATAATGTTCCCTTTCCTCTCTCAGATACACATGGAACAGAGAGTCTTGTAGTGATCTCATTTGCACACTTGAGCCTCTGTCTTAGACTCTAGCTAGTGCTCAGATTCGGACATGGCTGCTCACTGAAAGAATGCAGATGCTTCCTTCATCAGCCACATGCTTTATATCATCCAGTGCTATTGAGGTTGATCCTGCTGGGCACTCTGTTCTAACAAGTCTGAGAAAGTCTTGCCTAGTTACAGAGGACTCCAGTTTCATCTAAAGACTTATCCTTCTTTTGCCTTCCTCTCCCCTCCATCANCCCCCCCCCAGCCCCACAACTAGGCAGGCCATAAGAAAGAACAGTCATTTAAGATGCACTGCCCATTTTCCATGTGCAGAGCACAGAGCTGGATTAGGGTAAAGAAAGTTAAAGGAGAAGACATGTGAACCGGTAGCAAATGTGTGGCATCACTATAGGATGGACACAGCGCATAACTAAGGGCATCCAGGGCTGGGCTGAATAGTTGATTTTGGAGAGTTGGGAGAAAGAAAGGCAGGATTTTGAGGTTTGCCCAAGAGGGCTAGTGTGCATCATGTAGGGGGTTGGGTGGGTGGCCCAGGGCATTCCAAGAAGAGGAAGAACATGTGCAATGATCCTTAGCCAGAAAATACGTGGTGTGAAGGGGGAGGCAGAAGTAGCCTCGTCTGACGATCCATTTGTTGCGATATACTAGTTTGGAACTGAGTGTGAGACAAGACCTTGGACCGCATCCAGGGGGGTGTTGTTGTTAGAAGTACCAGAAGGGACCTTATTTCACATTTAGCATGGACCCCTGATGATTCCATTTGAGTGAGGTGTGGGTGTATTTTCATTCTGGGGCTTTACACTACAACATTACCACATGCATTGACCAATCTCAGCAAAGGCTTTCCTTATGTTGCCGTATAATTAGAAGCCAGTGAATTGAAGTTCCACAGCGGTACATAGACTGGTAGCGATAGCTTTATGGAATTGTTTATTTTTAGTTTGGCAAAGGCTAGGCAGTAAATATCTCAATTAGTAAACTAAAGCAGCATGGACGAGAAATGCCCACAAGGAGATCAGGAGTTTGAAATAACTGAGTCACTTAATTGAAGGAAACCCTCACGTTGCGTCTCATAGAGCTTGAAGAACCCACCCCGCAAGGGTTTCCAACATGCGTACAGTGTTGGGGCAACAAGGGCCTTGCCCTTGCTCGGGCTTGACTTATTTAGGAAACTCCTCTCTGGATGGGGACATAGCTAAGTAGGTAGAGTCCTGACATGCACCAGACCCTGGGGTCCGTGTCCAGACCTCACAAACTGGGTACGATGGTGCGTGTGTGTAATCCAGTACTCACGTGGTAGAGAGAGGAGCATCAATCCAAGGTATTCCTCAGCCCCAAAGCAAGTTGGAAGCCCACCCTGCCTACCTGAGACCTGTCTCAACAAAAAACAAGAAGTGGAATTTCTCTTTTAAAGAGAGCCACTGAGAGGCTGTTGTCTTTGTCCTCCAATCCCATCAGTATGACCTAAAAGGACATCTTATTATGGAGTGACAAGGGAAGTACTTCGTGCTCACATTTCTGTCCCTTTCACAGAGTGCAGCCTAGTGTATGAATGTGCTTAATGAAAGCAGGCACGTGGTTCCGGCCCCTCCTCCCCAGTCCCTTCCAGTATATCTGAAGTTATTTCTTACATCTTGGAAGAAAACCAGAAGCAGTCTACAAGGCTTAGTTATAAAATAAATTTTGCATAAACTAAGAACTATATCACGTTCTTCCTAGAACTTCACAATCTTAGGAACTAGTGAGCATTCAGAAGATGAACAATTAACAATAGTACAAGACAGAAAAGATAGAACAACAGAAGTGTGTGTGCGCTGTGAAGGTGTAAAACACAAGGCAGGCAGGATGGCCCAGAGGGTATAAAGTGCTTATGAGAAGAACGTCTTAGAGCCTGAGTCCAGGCCCCAGGGCCCACATGCCTAAAGGAGAAAACCAGCAAACCATCTCCTGCAAGGTGTCCCTTAACCTTCACACCTACACAGTGGCATACACATGCACACACACACATACACACACACACACACACACAACCAGGCTGCAAAATACAAGTGCTTAGTTGTTATGATTTTGTTTTAATTTTTAAAGCTTGGCCTTTTCGTCCGTCTGGATTTCTGGCACGTGTGGTACACTGTGTAGTTCTGTGGATGGTCTCTTCAGCAGAGCGGGGAGACTGCAGGAAGATTAGCCTCTGCTACTTTAGTCTACTACCTGCTGATGGCTGTGGTCTGTGCAGCAATCATAGAGGTCTGTGCACCTGCAGATTACGTCTCTGTCTCTCTCTCTGTTTTGCAGACTGGAAAAAGATAGCATTCAGCAAAGCTTTAGCAACGAAGCAAAGGCCCAAGCCCTTCAGGCCCAGCAGAGAGAGCAGGAGCTGACACAGAAGATACAGCAAATGGAGTCCCAGCACGACAAAACTGGTGGGTGGTAGGGAGAGATTAGAGCCTGGGCACTTGCTCACAAGCCAGGCCCACGCCTTACTGTGAAATGACATCAGGAACACCTGTAACCTTTGGCTGGCCGAAGGGAGCAGATGCTAACTACACCGGAGATTCCGAATTACATATTAGTTAGCGTTTAAAAGAGAAAATGGAGAGTATTGCCCACTGTCTGTTGATTTCAGAGTGCTGCTCTCACATCTGTTGCGCCATCTGGATTATGAGTTTATTTACCTGTGTTCAAGAAACGTAAAGCCGAGAGCGACCACAACAAAGTAGAAAAACAAAGGGCTTGTTTTTGGCTGGGTTTTCAGGCACACATGTTATATAAAGAAAATAGCATCAGAAGCTCTGCGGGAAATGCTCTGAGCTTACAGTTAGAGTCTCCTGAATAGCACTGAACAGTTCCCACAGTACACACATTATAGCTACTCTAAAAGCCTAATGAGTTTGCTGCAGCATCCAAACTGGAGAAAAGCTTTAGCCATTAATCGGTTCTTAATTCACTGTCGCAGCTGGATGTAATTCAGTGGCTCCAAATTGATATGTTCCTTTATTTAATCTTTGCAGCTTCGAACATTTTTAGCATTTGTATGATTTCCCCACCTCCCCCAATGCAGCCCAGAGTGATGCTTAATCCTCTGCATTCTTCAGCTTCCCACAACTGCTGTTAAAATCCACTAATACAAGGCACTGACCACAGCTGGCAGCTTGGCTGAAAACCGCCATCTTTCATCACGCTGGCACTGTTCTGCAGTCTGAGTTGGCCAGTAACTCTTTACCTTTAATTTGAAAGTAAAATGCACTTTGAAAATAGGCAGTTTGATGTGTGCAGTCAGAGCGTTATGTGGTTCCTTTCGCTTTTGAGTTGTGTGTTCACAGACAGTGTTAGTCAAAACAAGACAGTGTCAGTCATTATAATTCCACACCACATACTCCACGCTGATTGTACCATTAAAACAAAAGTTTAATTGATCCTGTCTCTTCCAGAAAAAAATGTTGCTTAATTTTAGTGCCTTGATTTATTGTGCTTTGTATGCTATATGCTTTTTTTTAACCAACTATTAGCTGAAAAGGAAAAAATTACTTACAGAAGAATTTCACAGGATTTAATACATATTATATTTAATGGTATGGTAAAAAAATGATTCCACCTATTGGTAACAAATGGATACTCTGTTCATTGATAATTTATTTACTTTTTAAATGATTTATTTTTCTTATAAAGGCAGCTATCATGATGCCTCATGTAGAGAGTTTCTTCTCAGCGTTTAGCCAGAAGAAATGAAAATCCTCCAGAGTTTGAGGATTTTTTTTTAACTAAAACACAAAGAGTAATTCGTTGGGGAAATTGTCATTTGGCCCACTGCTAGCAGAATCGTCCTGGTCCAAGAGTCTTGGGCAGAATCTGAGAGTTGGGAAAGGTTTTAATTGTTAAAATCATCTTTAAAATCTTTTATTTTGCAAATACACACAAATCACGTTCTCTTCAGTCCTGAGCCAGAGCTCTGTTGAAACACACACTATTAAAGCATGATCAAGTTTTTAAGGACAGTTATGTAATTTCACCTCATAACTGTAGAATATGCAGGCTCCAAAGGGGTGAAATAAAAGAACCGTCTAATACCAACTCTAGTGTAACAGAATTCCTCGGCTTCAGTTTCGAATTATCAGGTTGTGAGAATTTTTGACACTGTTTATAGTAAAATTGTCAAAATAAAAATATAATATCTTGCATATTTCAAAGATATAAGCATTTATGACTTCATTTGAGATATCTGACAGTTTATGAGCATGCTAAAATGTTGCACAAGCTGATGTGATCAAAATTATTCCGGGTATACAAATATATTATGAAAATAAATGTCTCTCAAGGCACCGTGTCCCACCCGCTAAGTCCGTTCACGTAGGACACTGGCAGTGATGTGGTGGCTCTAGGCAGGGTGCTGGGATGTGAAGCCCTTAGCTCTGGGCCCTGGAAGACTGCAGAGCAAAGGCACAAACATCTTATGTTGGTGGGGTTATTGTTGTTTTTAGAAAATGAGCAGTATTCCTTGCTGACCTCCCAGAATGCATTTCTGACAAAGTTAAAAGAGGAGTGCCGCACGCTAGCCAGGAAGCTGGAGAAAATCTCGCAGAAGAGCAGGTAGGTGAGCGGGAAACATTATAGAATAGTCTCAGAATTCCGTTTATTTGATAAAATGTAGCCTTAAAATTGCATTTTTCATATACTGTAATCTGCCATTAAAATTAATCGTCTGTTGATTTCAGTTTTCTGTGAAAGCAAGTTTCCATATGCATATTTTTGTGACTGTTCATCTAGACAACATTCCTTGTGCACAGTAACCAACACTCTTCACCTGCTCCACCCGCTACTTGCTTACTTGGCTTTTATAATGTTTAGAATTTAAAATCATGAAAGTTCAGGAACAAAGGCCAAAATAACCATTACCATAATAAAGAATACAAATAGGCCAAGCAGTTTACAATCTTATGTTGATATAGGTAATACATTTTAATCAATTTCTACAGTTCTTTGGAAGCATACAAAAGCTGTCTTTAATGCTAATTCTTCGGGACATTGAGGACGCAAAGGTGCTTGGAATGATACATAGTTAACTGTCACAGCAGCTTAAGACAGTAATTAGCTTCTTTTACATATTAAAAGCATAATTGTTTGAGTAGCTTGTGGGTAGGAGTTTTGGCCTAGGTATTGCTGTTACCAATGTCTAGAGTCTTTCTTACATCCCTGGTGATAGTTATACATTCTATTAATGGAGGTTCCGGCTTGCTGGCTACAGTGGCTTGCGCCTGCAGTCTCAGCTACTCACAGGCTAAGGCAGAAGGGTTTCTTGAGCCCAGGAGTTCTAGGCCAGCCTAGGCGTCATAGCAAGAGTCTGTCGTAAAGAGAAGCACGGAGAGGAGAGGATGCTCAGTCACAGTAGTAATTGCTGGAAAGGCTAGGAAGGAAAAGTGAGCCTTTAAATCCCCGAGGAAAGCAGACATTCATGGGATGCAGTAGCTAAACTGCGAGCCAGGGCTAACACGCACTGTGTCCCTGGGCTCTTATTTTTCTTCTTTAAATTAATCAGTCATAACTGGCACAAGACTCGTGAATCTGAACCTCAGCATCTCTCAGCCCAACTGCTGCTTTGTATGGTGATCGTGTTCCTTCATATCTGACACATAGATGGCACCCAATGCATAGTTATTGAATGAATGATAAATGAATAGAAAAAGCAGGTGTGGTGCTACCCTCCACATGCTGGCCTGATTTCTGGTGCCAGCCTGTTCCTTTGTGGGTGACAGGCAGTGTGCAGGAAGGAACTCTGGGATTCAGGAAGACCTGGACTTGAATCTGAGTTTGTTGGTCCCTTTGCTGTGTATGAAGTCTTGACTGTGTTGCTCCATCTCCTTAAACCTCAGCTTTGTTAGCTATGAAAGTACTTCTGAAGTCATGCTACAGGACGGTTGTGGGATTTAATTTATTTAATGACAGGAATGGTCAGCACCCATGCTGTGTACTGTCACCCCTCAACAAACTCAGGGTGTTGGCTGCAGGAATGATACCATACCAAAATTCACAGATGACAGATGCTCACCTTCTTAACATAAACAACATGGAAGGTACATGGAACCTGCCTATATACTCCCATAGATTTTATTTTTATGATTTCATATTTTTATAGTATTAAAAATGGAACCCAGGGCCTAACACATGCCAGACTAGTAGTCCAACACTGAACAACACCCTGACCCCTCTCCCGTACATTTGAAATTATCTCTAGATTACCTGTAGTGCCTAATACAATGCAAATACTATGTGATTAGTTGTTAAACTGTACTGGGTACAAAATAACCAGAGGACAATGCCTGTGTTCAGTACAGACCCAGCATTTCCGTCTGTGGTTGGCCGAGCTGCTGGAGAACACGCAACTGGGGGAGGCAGCTGTAAGCCCCCGGCACAGTGCTTGCTCACCCCGTAGTAAGGTATGGGGGCTGCTGTCGCAGCACAGACTCTGTAACTGGGCACTACCTAAGTAACATTTTCTAATGGGCAAAGTCTGTTTGCAATGAAAATATCTGTAGGGCCAAACAGAACCAACTTGGAAAGGCTGGAGCTCATGACTTGTAGGTGAGGTTCTGATGCCAGGTTCTAACCCATGGAATCCCCAAGTTGATTCAAAGCTAAGGCCTTGCATGTAGCGAACATCAATAAATTGTTCTATTTGGAAACAGTTTATGTGTCGCACCAAGCAGTAGATGAAATAAGTTGTTTTGAAGGCTGTGTGTCTGATGCCCTTTGTTTTCTCTTCAAGCCCACCTCATTTCTCCCCCAATATCTAAGGAATTAAGACATTTTCACCCCCTCTTTTATGCCCGTTTGTTTGACATTCCACTTTGATGTTACCTTCTGTTGTGAAACCAGCTATAAAGCCCAGAAGACTAAAATGTTTCTTTTGAAATGAGAATAATAATGTAGTAAGACCTATCACTTCAGGGCATGCTTTCATGCGCTCTGAGCCGACTTTGGGGATAAATAAGTTCTGCTGGCCTTTGAGGTGTCTTAGCTTCTAAAGTTTTCTTATTATGGAAACCCAGTCTCCAGAATAATTGTTTAATCCATGTAGTAATTTTGGTTCCAGTTTTTCTCAAAGTACTGTAGTAAAAATTTTAATGAAAATATTTCCCCCTTTCCTTGCTAAAATTTCTGTAAGCATTTTGTGTTATTCAGAATGCCACACTAAACAAATGGAGTCAGCATTGAAAACACGCTTTTTTGCTTACAGATCTAGGCGTTTGACTAGAGCCCATGAGTAGTGATTGAGAAGCCGACAGTCTGGGCTCTCCCAAGCCCATGTATGTCTGTCTAACACTATGACCCATTTAGAGGTCTTTNTCTCTATCCAGCCTCCTGCATGGCTGCTCTCGGAAAATGTGCTGAAATTGTGGAAAGTGTGCGTGCGTGCGTGCGTGCGTGTGTGTGTGTATGTGTGTGTGTGTGTGTGTGATGCACGTCCCTTGCCCAGTAAACTGTACATCGCATTATTACAATGACAACTGTGTCTGTTTCGGAAGCCTCCGCAGCCAGAGCAGTGTGTGTACCCTACACTGTGCCTGAGCCGCAGGGGATATGAATGACATGTCCCATTTAAAATGAAGACTCAAATCCTGGTTCATACTTTACATCTTTTGTAGCTTGTTTTTGACCGTGAGGCAAGAGAATTAATTCCATCTTGTTTTTAATTGGCACCAGGCAGATATTCTGACTGGTTTTAGTTGAAGTATAAACTTTAACTACCCCTTCCCTCCCCTAGTATATTGAGAACTTACATAGTTCTGAGGTTGTTGAGGGAGGTAAATAGATATCCTTAAATATCTTCCTGCAATTTATTTTCTTTATCAAAGAGAAGTCAGTATTCTCTCTCCCTAGACATTTGGGAAAATCCACATTAAAATGTTTGAGGCACGGTTTGCATTATGATCGAAAACCTGGTCTGGGAAGACTAAGGAAATGCTGGGCACTGCCTGCTGAGGAGCCTGTGCCCGCACTGGCAGAGCCCTTACGTGTTGGAGATCAAGCAAAATTTGCTCTAGGTCTCACCCTCTCCCTCCTTGCATGCCAGGAGGATAGGAGTGAGCACAGAGCCGGGTCTGTGTGATTTTGCTTCTCCTCATTTTCTTGTCATTGTCACTCGTGGGGTTGCTAGGCCTGTGGATCCATGTCTAGCACTGCCCATTGTGTACTGGTGATTTGCGTTTTGTAATTAAGAGGAACAATGGGAGTCCATGGGGTCTCGTTATATATAATGGTTAGTTTAATTTGTTTCGCTTCTATCTTGTTAATTGTAAATTGATCATTAAGATTTGAATTCTAATCTGTCACCAGGGTTGTGAGTATTGAGGCTAGAGTAATGATCCTGCTTTTAATCACTGATGATGAGAAACAAATTTTATAATTTTGGTACATATTGCAGTTCATATATTTTAACACTGTATTTTATGGTGTTATAAATATTGTTAAATGACTTTTAGTGTAGTTTTACTATGTGGACTATAATGTATAAATTATATTACTGTTTTGGCAGCAGTAGGTATCCAACTGTGCGAGTTTAATTGAAGTAAAAGAACACACACCCGGTTGAACTATTTTTTTTCCCTTGCATGTTCAGATGTTGTTAGGTTGGGCTGCTACAAAGATTGCATTCTACAAAAGGAGCCTGACACTGACCTTCTGTTAATTGTTAGCAAAAGTCAAACCAGAATCCAAAAGAATAAAAAAATTAAGGTGTCATATTTTTTCCTTTAAAAGCAATTATCATTATAATCTGAATTATACTAGTAAAATGTCTTCATTCATGCGGATGCAATTATACTCTATAGCCTGCCTCATAAAATGCAGGAGAAGTTCATGCTTCTGAAAGCCAGAAATTACCTACATTTCCATGAAAATGAATTAGAGTCTCTTTCCCTTTAATATGGCAGTAGGGTAAATGTGGCTTTCTGTTTTCTCTTTTCACTGTGCAAGCCACTAGTTGTACGACTATATTGTCAGCTCTATCCAAATAAAGAATGATATATGTGTACATATAGTGAAACTGAATTGTATGACAGAAGCGATAGGCAGTTCGCCATTATAAATAAAGGGGGGGAGTATACAAGGCAGGAAGGAAATATTGTTGTTACAATAGCACGTATTACAGTAGTCTGTACTTGAAAATAGAATAGCATCCATGTTTTTGTGTTACTGAAGAAGACATCTCACTGTAGGGAATCATAAAGAAAAATTTAGGGAAACATTTTCCTGTGGCATTGCTATCTCAGGAAAATCACTGCTATTTTTGACAAGCTTCCTGTCAATCATTTTTCATGTGTGTGTAAATGTGTCATTACAGCAGCTTATATCATGATAGGTTCATGGTGTCTACCTGTCTTATTAATGAATGTGTTTCTCTGTCAGTGGATACTCCAGAAACAAGTTGTAATCAAATCATGTGTTTGTACTCATTGGATGTTTATGACATCTCCAACTTTGAACTATTGTAGTAATAAAGTAACTATAACTTTGTATACAATTAAATTTCGATGATTCTTTTAAAAGGGCATTAACACTTCAAAAGCCAGGCACACTTTTCAAGGCTGCTAATATGCATTATTTTGCTTACGTGCTGAAATAAGTTCTCCTCTGTACATACGTCTATGAATATGTTACAGCAAAAAGTGAAAGAGGCAAAGAAAGGAGGATGAACATGAGCATTGCATTGTGGGTAGCAGAGCTGGACACACAGGATAAGAGACCCACATGCAGGACTGACCACTCCCCATTGCTAGCCTTAGACAACTCCTTAGATTGCACATTTCCTCACAGGGAAAGGAATAAATCTTTACTGCCTTGGGGATTTCAGATAATCTAAAGATGGGTTTTTATACAGAGTAGGGATGAAATGAATGTTTAACAGTAATATCAAATCTTATTCTGCATTTCTTCCAATAATAGTAAAATTGACCATTTCATAAATATCACTTCATGTTCTGCCTTCTAGAGAAATTTTCCATATTTCTTCTGTTTTTTCAGAACTGTAACTTTGTTGGTGCAGCATTTTAATGATGCTTTTAACACTCATCTGATTTTCACGAATATTTTTGTAGTGTTTTGTGTGTTCTTTTAATTAATAAACTTTTACATACCAGTTTAGATTCAGCAATAAAATCAAGGAGTAAGTACAGGGTCCTTGGTAGCCCTCTCCTCTACCTCCCACCCCGTCTGTCCTAATTTTGACCAGAAGTCCCACCACTACTGTCCCTACCCTATTAGCCCTGACCTTCTCCAAACCTCTCCCTTGTTTTTATTCACATTTTATTTTGCTGTTAAACATTGTTTTCAAAATGACTTTTAAAATACGGCTCCATTGTAAGAAAAATATGGACAAATAAAAGGGAACCATTCCACCATCCAGAAATTATCAGTATTAATATTTGGTGCATGCCTCAATAACTTAATTGTAAAATGGAATTACATTATGCATGCTCATTTTTAATGTTTGCCCTTATCAAAATATTACATTTTAGGTCAATAAATAACTTCTATCATACAAGCAAGATATCCAATGTTCTATTGATAGAGTTCTCGATATGGTTTCCATTTATTGGGTCCTAGACCAAAATTCTCTCATAAGTAGTGCTGCAATGAATATAAGCATAAACACATGACTTTCTAAATATATGATTTTTTATATGTGAATGTTTTATATTTTGATATTGTCTATTTTTCTTTATACTTTTCTTTGAAAATGGCGCCTCTCTTCTTGGACAGGTGTGGGTTCTTTTCCATGGATTTTACTATTTTTCTAATCTAATTAAGGACTTTTTTCTTTTTGGAATTTATTTCAGTATATGACAGGAGATGCTAGTTTGGGAAGAAGTACTAAGTTCAAATATTATTATAGCTTCTAGATTACTTTTTGTATTGTGTGTGGTTTGGAATGGATAGGCAAGAGCCATTTATTCAGGAATGTTGATGATTTCAAATGTGGGTGCATTCTTAGCAGGAAAGGCAAATGCAGGGAGAGTACCTTAGCTGAACTTAAAAAGGAGATGAGTGGTTCTTTGTCCTACTTGAAAACTGGTGAGAAAGGTGGGGCGTAGAGCTTAGTTCAGAGTGACTAGCTCTAAGGAAATGTCTAGGTAAGCAGAGGTGGTTTCAAAGCCCTGCTGAGCTGTGGAAGGGGAGGGTCTCGGTCTGAGCAGGCTGTGTAGTATGCCCTTGGGCAAAGGAAGGGAGTCCTGGAGTGAACTAACCTTGCTCCACCCGCCAGCATCGTGATGCTTGGGATGTGCAGTTTGTGGAGTAAGAGTTCCCCTAGCAAATCCATAGTCTTCTGACTAGAACAAAAGGTGGCCTTGCGTAGTAAAATAGTCCTTTCTGGGGAGGAAACTAATTTTGTGTCAAAAGTGTTTTTGGTTAACTTAAAAACTGCTTATATGTAGAGAAATTTAAACTGTGACTTCTGATGAGACACAGGCATGAGGAAATGGTTTCAAGGCTGGCCAATTCAGTTTTTAAAGGGACACAACTTTCCTTAGATATCTTTCTGATTGCAAAGATTTAAGAGTTGGGATTGTAGTCAGGCAGTGGTGGTGCACGCCTTTAATCCCAGCACTCTAGACGCAGAGGCAGGAGGATCTCTGTGAGTTCGAGGCCAGCCTGGTTTATATAGCGAGTTCCAGGACAGGTTCCAAAGCTACAGAGAAACCCTGTCTCAAAAACCAAACAAAAAGAAAAAGAGTTAGGATTGTTATCTAAGACACTGTCAATACAATTTATGTCCTGAAGGACATCAGCTGTCACCATGGAGACATCTGTGGATTTTGTTCTCAGTGCAGGTTGTCCTCCACTCCTGTTACAGTCCTGACTGTGCAGTCTAGGAATGGGGCAGAAAGGGAATTAAGGTGCTATTTTTCAGAATATAGACATCTACCATACGGCCACTTCCCCATTTGTAACCAGTGCTCTCTCAGATCTCTGCAGTATTGTAACTAGAGACCCTATGAAGTACATATTCTTCTACTAGGCATTTTAAATTTTCTGAAATATTTTCTAAAAGTATAAAATAGTTTTTCCTCCACTATTATGCCTTAAGTGCAGAGTTTAAGACAGTGCTAAGGTTTATACAATAAAAATACATTCTAGTAAGGTAGATCTTTACCATCTACTGTTTCTGTGTTTCTAACCTCTTTAGATCAGAAATAGTTCGACTCAGTCAAGAACAAAGATGTATGTGTGACAAACTGGAGAAGTTACAGAAGAGAAACGATGAACTGGAGGAGCAGTGCGTCCAGCATGGGAGGGTGCATGAGACGATGAAGGAAAGGTAATGTCGGTGCACACACACTGAGTGTGTCAGGGCCACAGACAGTAAGGATTGCTAACTCACTAGGTATGTGACCAGAATGTCATACGCTCCTATAGTTTTGCTTCTGAGATTTTGGGTGTTCTCATTATGTGCAGAGAGTGGCACACATTCTCTTCCACTATTTTCTAAAGATAATGGCATGGATTTCCTATAGAACAGTGGGGGAACCACCCCTCTTTAAAGTATACACTGGTAGTATCATAGCATAACAGGATTTCAGGCCTTCCCTGCTGGCTAGTGGGCTCTAATGTATCACATGTAAGAGGGAGCATGCAGCAGAGCTGCATCATCACACCCGGGGCTTTTAAGTAACGCTTCTCTAAGCAGGCAGTTAGCGTGTCTGAGCTTCTGTGTCTTTACCCACATGCTGTTGCTGCTGATGATTTTAACACAAGATGGAGTAAGCCTCTGGCTCAGGGTAGCCACCTACAAGTTATCAGCCGTGGTGACCACTGTCTTTTCTAGAGACAGAAACTCAGGTAGTAGTGGATTTGCTCAGAGTCACGTATGAAACACATGGTAGGGTTGAAACGCAGATCTTGAATGATTGTTTCCAAATTCCTTTTCCCTTTTGTGTAGTGTTTGGTTGGTGTTTTATTTTTTTGTAATAAATATAGACCCTTTTATGGATATGCGTTTCTAACCTCTGATTCTAGAGTTCCACCAAGAATAAAATACATGTTTTGTAGCAACCATGAGTAGATTTCTGTGGACTTGGACTTGTGTACTGAACAGCTACCAGCTTTCTTGTAGAGAAGGCTTCATGGCTTCCAAGCTTCTATCTCTACTGCATCCTCCAGAGACCTGTGCCTTCTCTATTTCCACTGATACAATTAGGGGAAAGTGGAAACGAAGATCAATTGCACTTTCTTAAACTTAAGGCAAACAGCAGTAGGGGAGACAGTGGTGCTATGTGTTGGTACCTTGATGACTTGCTTTAAGGAGAGGGGGAAAAGCCCCAAGGAAAGCTGCCTTCTCCTGACAGCATGTTACAGGACAGGTATACCTGCAGGATTTCATTCATCAACCCGTATGATATATACTTAAACCTAGATACTGTTCTATGTTAGAGGTCAACAAACTTTGTTTTATTTTTTATAAGGGTCCAATGAGTAGATATTTTAGCCTTTACAAGCTACATTTGTGTGTGTGTGTGTGTCTTTTACACTGGCATATTGCTTTTTAACTCATAAAATACACTTATGTTCACTGTGACCTGCCTTGAGGCAAACCTGGAAAGGAGCTGCCGTTGTCATCTTTATTTCCAGATGGAAAACTAAGGCCTGGAGAGGGAAGCATGCCAACTGGAGGTCAGAGAGCGGATGAATGATTGGTCTCTTTAACAAATATGTATAGATTACCACTATGTGCCATGTGCTACGAGGTATCCATCACATGCTGAGAACAAAACACAAAGCAGATAATGGTGCACCCTCTCGTGGAACTTGCATGTTTTTAGAGAAGCTGGACTTGGAAACTAGGTCTAGGCTGTAGGCTGAAATTTCCCTTGGCTGGTGGAGAATATCTGAAACTTTTAGGAATAAATGTGTCATCAGGATGAAGTAGAAAGAAGGAAGGAAGGGCCACTGACCCTTAATAGTAACCACACTTCCAAAGATAAGGTTAACAAACAACAAAGGAGGTGAACGCAAAGCAGCCTGAGCAATACATGGAAAGGACTGTTATTCATTCCGATGATAGAACTGCCTTGGGAAAGAGGAAACAGTCGAGCAGATGCTAGCCACACAGTAAGACAGAGCACATCTGCTGGCCTGGGTGATGTGCATATCACCAGTTAAGTCAGCAAGAGCAATATTGGTGAAAAGGTGCAGACAGTAGATTAAAGTGGATTGGAGGTTGGAGTGATTTGAAAATCTGAAATAGCCATTTATCACATTTTCCTCAGATGAGAAGCAAGGAAATACAGAAAGCCAGACCAGCTAGCACACAGTGGAGGTGTGTCCATTTTAGAGCAAAGAGGTTTTTATCTTAAGTTGGAGTAGATGTAACTGCATTGAATTATCATTGTAAAGATCAAGAATGTTTCAGTGAACAAGAAAGAAAATTAGATTTTTCTTTGGAGTGGACATAGTCTTGAAACTCCATGTTAAAATAATGACTGTTTTCTTCTTTGTTTTAAAAAGAGTACCTAGACACGTGTTCCTTCTGGAAACCTGGCAGGACAGAAGTCCCTCGGTGTGCAGAAGGATCCAGGCAGTCAGTAGGGTTCTGCTGGAGGCTGTGATCTCTCATCTGGCCACACATTGTCTCCAGCCCCGGAGTCCTGGCTGTGCTGGCGATAGGACCATACTGTGCCGCTCTCCTTCTGGATAAGTGAGCAGTTTGTGTGAGCAGTGTGCATAAGGCCACGGCAGCTTCCGACTGAAACTCGCATGCTAATAATGAGTTTAAACGTGGTAATTCTGTCGGCCAGGGAATCATCTGGATGAAATACCCACATTCTGTTTTGCTAATGGAAACTCTTTTCAAAAGTCATTGTTAAAAATAGAAAATATAATATTGGATTTTATAGAATTAAGCATTTGATTTTGTAGAATTAAGACTATTCATAATTTTCCAAGAAGTACTTAGAATCTAAACCTGAAATTATGATCTGTCTTCCATCCTTTTCAGACAAAAGAGGAGTGCTATAAACATATCAGATTATACGTTCTGAAAACAGGAATTCCAGGGAAAAAATGCATCTAGTTTAATTTGTTTGATTCTATAATATGATTTTAGTTTCAATTTTGACAGTTTAGGGTATATTTTTATGCTAAAATGTATTTATGTTATTGGCCAATAATGCCATTTTCTTAAATAATATATTAAATGATATTTAATATACATAAAACAGTGACATTATTTATGAAATAGGAAATTTTAATATAAGTCTTCACATTTATGGCTATTTTAAATGAAATGTTTTTACTTGAAAGTTCCCTGCGTGTGGTGTGGTATTATACCATAGTAAGGGAATGTTTTAGCAGTCCCTAGGAGAATTCTCAAAGCTGTGTTTTTATGAAGAGGGTGTAAGAGTCAGGAGAAATCCGCGGATGCTGAGTTAGGAAAGGAGGCCAGGTTGTCAAGATGCTGAGAACAGACAGGTGGCAAAGCAACAGCGTTAAGCAGGGATTAGTCTTGGACTATGGGAGCCCCCTTCCCAACCCTGCAACTGCAAAGCAGCCTGTGGTGAAAGTGAGGAAGGCCGAGACTGGATCTGTTTATTCTGCAGTTGGTGGGGCTCTTGTCCATGCTATATGTCATTCACCGAGGGATTCGTGTGATGGACTTGCTGTGCCCACTGCCACAGTTACAGAGCGTCTTCTGTACTCAGACTAGGGTGCCAGTCAGCTCCCCGTCACTAACAAATGCCTAAAGAGCCACTTTATAAGAAGAAATGGGATGGTTTTGGCTCAGAATGTTAAAGGTTTCTGTCCAAAATTCGGTGATCCTGATGCTTCGTGGTGATGCAATGGTAGTGACAGAAAAAAGCTGCTTTGCCCATGGTGGGTCTTTTCATTGTGATGGGATTCCCAGAACACAATTTAAAGGAGAAAGGGCTTATCTTATTTTGGATCATGGTCTTGGAGGCTTCAGTCTGTCTTTGGCTGGTCCCATTGCCTTGGGGACTGAGGTAAAGCTGCATAGCATGAGAGAGTGTGGCTGAGCAAAGCCTGTCACCTCCTGAGGGTTAAGAAGCAGAGAATGCCAGAGCCTGGGGCACAATTTAGCCTTCAAAGACATACTCCTCAGCAATGTTCTCCCTGTAAAGAGGGCCCACCCCCCAAGCAGTCCAACAAACTATGGACTAATCAGTGATGAGTTGTGCGTGCTTAGCTGTCACCTCGCAATAGCACCACCAACTGCACATCAGATCTGAGAACATTTCATATCTAAATTAGAACAATGGACACATGCAGACATGAAGGAGAGGGAGAGAGAACCACTGTCATCTTCACAAAGCCTCCTGTGACATGGGGGTGGGGGGACCTTCTAGTAGGACCCCACTTCATGGAGTGCCAAACTGGGAGTTGAGATTTTTAGTACAAATCCAAGTAGGCTAGCTAGTTGGGACCTTGAGAATCCACGATTCTGCGTAGCCATGGCACATCTCACTGTCTCCTATGAGGTCACTCTGGGCTGCTCCAAGGCCTCTACAAACCATAGAGAGGAGGTGAGATGGTTCCCCAGGGGACTGGCCTCCATTGGCCACCTGGGAAAGACACCCTGCTGTCTGTGATTTATCTAAACTGAAAGTCTTAATGCTAAGTTTGAGGCATGAGGTTTAAAACATGTCCCTATCCCCAAGATACTTTGTTGAATTAGGCATCTTCTTTGAGAGGAGTAGTCATCATTAGTACACCTCACTCTGTGGCTGTGAGCAGACGGCAGAACCAAAGCTCTAGGTCTTTCTCATCTTCTTATATACACTCTAAAAGACTTTTAAGTGAATGTTTTAAAGAGTGAAATTTGGTTTCCTAAGAAAGCTACTTTGCTATTTATTCTACTGGTGAAACCCTTCCCTGCAGACCCCCTGCGTTACCGCACAAGCTCTGCTCGTCTGACTTGCTGCCTTCTGTGGGAAGGATATCTAAGTACTGTTCATTAGCAAGGTTGTGCTGAGATCATTTCAGTTTTCATGTTTCTATTCTTTCTATTAATTAAAGATTTAGCCTTATTATAATAATTCAGTTTGCTTTGAGCTATTTTATTAACCCATTGCAGAATAGCAATGTCTGCTTGGCCCTCTCAGTGACTACATCTTGGTGCTGAGGAGATGGCTAAGTGAGCAGAAAGCACATGCTTTTCAGTAGTGAGAGCCTGGATTTGAATCCTTGGAACCCATGTAAAAGCCAGACAGTGTGAGCATCCCAGGAGTCCTGCCATGGGGAGATGGGAACAGAGACAGAAGCCTGGAAGCTCATGGCTGGCTCATCTAGAGCAGAAGGTGAGGTGTGATACTCGGGGTTGTCCTCTGACCTGTATGTACACACCACACATGCATGTCCTTATTCACACACGTGAATATACCTGCACGTACATACACACACATACACTGACACATTGTATGGATTGTAATCAGTATGAATTGTATGAATTATAATTCCGAAGCATATCATCTATCTAACTCCTGCTGAAGCAGATGGATGTGTGATCCTCTGCCTCCTGCCCTGTCACCACCAATTTCCATAGAGAAGGCCTCCTTGGCTATGCTGTTTGCAAGTCTGTTTTTATAATTGACAGCATACTAGTAAATGTGAATTTCCAAGATGTCTGGGTTATGTTAGGTTTGTATACCTTTATGTTAGAACATACAACTATGTTCTTTTTCTGAAGGAAGTGGTAAGTGGCTCACACTGCTAACCACTGTTTTTATTTTGCACTTTTTCTTTAGCATTGGCTTCACTGGCCACAGGGTTGTGTGCGTTAGATCTCTCCCTAACCTGTGGAGACCAAGAACAACAAGCCGAGCATGTTGTATGGAAAAGGGGGGAGCTGTGATATTAGAATGCTTAGAAAGGTTCCATTTTCCTAAGATCATGCCACAATTATGAGTCACTTGTGGTTCATAAGCAATCTCTCTAAAATGTACTTTTCTTTGCAGTGCTAAAATATGCCCCAGAGGTCAAGGAGCCATGTTTGACCTGAAATAAGATTGTTGCCTCCCATTAGACAGGAGGTTTCACTTCTCAGGAGTTAGGATTTTATTTTGGGTTAATGAATTACTTTAAACAGCCTGCACAGTTTCATTCATGGAACAGGGCAGCTGCTCTGATAGCTGGCCACCTGGGAGTATATGGAACATGAAGGGAGCCCAGCAACAGAAACTTAGGAAAATACCAGAGGCATAATTAGATCTTTTCTACTTTCAACTGCAGTGAGTCCAATACTCAGCAAAAGAGAAAGGCGGTCTCTCATTTAACCTCCAGGTATTTCTTGAATGCTTAGTTTTGTTAGCCTTCTGTCATATAACAAGATTCCTAAAACAGCTAATTTATTAAAAGAAAAGGTTCATTTTCTACCTCAGTTGTGGAGGCCCTAGTCCATGACTAATGTAGCCTTTGCTTGTTGGGCAGGAACTCATTCCAGAGCAAATGTACTCAGACCATGTTCAGAAAGCAGGAAGGAGGAAGAGAAGGGGCCTGGAATCCCACAATACCCTTTAAGAGCACACCCCTCCCCAGTGATTTCCCATCTCCTAGAGGCTTCACCACGTCCCAATAGTGCCACCCGAGAGATGAAGCCTTAGTCACATGGGGTAGTGGCAACATTTAGTATCTGAACTATTGCATTATTAGGATGTGCTTGGGTGCATCACTGATCAAGCACATATCCCTGCCCCATGAAATGTATAGTTGCATAAGCTCCTTCTTAAGACCTAATAGTGAGAGGGTCTGTGCTGTAGCTAAACATGAGCTCTGGGTTTCTCTCCCTTTACCATCTAGCCTGTAGTCACAGCAAGCTCTTTCCTCTTCAAGTTTCATCTTTGTCATTTTTTTTTCCTGTAGAGTGCTACCTTGTAAGGCTTAACACAATCAATAAAGTCTGTAGACCCATGATCAGCATGGAGTTTACTCAATATCCCATAGTCAACACGCTCATTACATCTCTACTGTACACCAGCCTCTCAGCTGTGGATGCCGGGGATTAGCAGGATCTGCAGGGCCTTCCATTCCAGATCATTGTTTATTTACATTATGGGTTAAATTGGTTCTTGTGATTTAGTCTGTGAACCAAAATACCATGTTTACATAATGTTATTTCTATGGGAAAATGCCTTCTGAATTTTGAATGTAACTTTTGATTTTGAACATTTTGGACCATAGCTTGGAATGTAGCTGTGATGTTGTGTTAGTATGTGAATGTGTGTGCACATTCCGTGTGCTCAGTGCGTAGGCTTTCAGAATGAGCCAGTGTCAGCTTATAAACTGGCTCCAAGTCAGATTTCAAGTGGGATATATTTACCTAGCTGTTTGTAAAAATCACATTTTTGAGCATAGTTGGAAATTAGGAGTAGCACTTGCCTTTTTTCTTGAAAGACTGCTTTTTAGAGAAGTTAGGTTTACACACACACACACAGACACACACATATACACGCACACAGAGGCTGACGCTGCACCTCCTGTCCTCCAGCATGCAGTCTCTGGTTGCCACCGTCTTCCACAACAGTCATGCAGTCTTCAGAGCTACCAGACTTTCATCAGCGTGATCAATGTAATCCATTTGTTTCCATTAGCTGCACTCTTAGTTCTATATTTTATATTTTTTTAAATAACTTATTTATTATTTAGGTGGGAGTGTCATGGTACTTGCATGGGAGTCAGAGAATAGTTTGCAGGAATCTGTTCTTTCTTACACTGAGTACCAGACACAGGTCATCGGGCTTTGTGGCAAGCATCTTTGTTTACCCACCCATTTCTCTGGCTCCCTCTTTAGTTTTGTGTATCCTTTCTGACATCTGTCTATCAATACATTGTTACACAGTGTTGTCGGTGCCCTGTCCATTCTCTGTGCTTGGCCTGGTCGTCTCTCATTTGTCCCCAAGCAGGTAAGTGTCTTTTCTTCTCATGTTGCAGGGAAAAGTATGTTTCTCCCCTATAACTAATATAAACTTCCTTGCTTTGGGGTGTAGGCTACTTGAACCCCACATTTGCCAAGCTCACAGAGTCAACTCTGGAAAGATTTTTCTCTCAATTTTACCTTTAGAGTAGGTTGATAAACTCTGATTAGAAATTTCATTATCCTAAATTAAGCACGTTTCAGTTGAATGGGGTTTGTTATTTCTGCAGTCAGGTTTGCTGCTTTCGCTAATACTTCCTGTAATTTTAAACATTAGTTGTTAAATGTCAACCCCTTCATCTGATTCCCTGGTTTGAGCTCTCTTTTCTATTTATTACTATATCACCACACTAATTAGCATTTCTTGAGCACTCCACACAAAAGCAAAAGTGACTGAGATCTTAAAACAGCTTCTGCTTTAGTCAGGGAAACAGAGTGACCAGAAAGGTAAGATATTGCTGTATGAGTAGACAGACGCAAGGCCCTCTAGAGAGTCCAAACTGTCTTTGCCTGGGCTTGCAGGTAGAGAGAGACAGACATACACACAGACAGAGAGAGAGAGAGAGAGAGAGAGAGAGAGA
>LOEQ01001811.1:589636-604083 GCA_001685075.1 Bramus lutescens
ATAGCCAGCGACTTACACAGTGCACCTGGGAAATGTATGCTGGCCTCCGAGCCCAGAAGTGCAGCCTTAGGGGTGGCTAAAGGAATTACATCTGCTATGAGCTGTCATCAAAAATTGTCTACAGTGGCATATACCTTATTTGTCTATAGAACTGTCTAAGAAACTGCTCCTTGTAATAGAGTCCCCACTGTAGTATACAGTGCAGGCTTGGCTGGGCAATGTTTCTAAAACAACTTTCAAATTAATAGAAGTCCATTCTCCTGGTATACAGGGTGTGCCTTCAGAAAGCTTCCAGAGTGGGTTTCCTCAACAGACCCCTTTTCTCTAAATTCTGTCTATACTTTTTCCAGAAAATGTGCAGTTGGGGTGTTTTTCAGTTTCTGAGTTTGTTTGACTTCCTTGCAGTATATGGAGTGACAATATCGGGGCTGCTCCCAAAACAGAAAGAGGCACTTTTTTTTTTTTTAATGGAGGAAATCATACCCGAAACCAACTACATAGAGTGATCAAGTTGGTTTGAAACAACAGCCAAGTCTGGTGCAATGGTGTGGTCAGAGCAAAAACTACTTGGGAGGCAGAGAGAGGCAGGAGCATGGCTTGAACATAGAGCCAGTGAGTTTGACAGCAGCCTGAGAACAAAGAGAGGCCTGGGTAGAGCAGTGCCTCCTTCCAGGAGGGAGGGGTCCAGGTTTCCTTCTCAGGACCTCACCCCTCCTCCATGGGTGCCTATGCTGGAAGCCTTTGTACTCAGCATTAACTTCTGTCTTGCATGGACTGCCACCTCCACTCCAGGCTTATAAACATCCAGATTGCTCATAAACACCATGTTCCTGCACCACTTGTTCTCAGAAGCAGGAAGCCAAAAGCCACTACCTCAATAGGACTTTCTCTGAGGGAAGCTACCTTGGGGCTCCACAGCTCTGCTGCTCCCCATGGTGCTTCTCAGCCGCTTACTGGAACACGGAACAGTTAACTGCTTCTCAGAAAAACAAGGCTGTCAGTGGCCCTGTGGGAGCCACTCCAGGCCTCCAGCAGAGCAGAGCTACAAGGAAAGCAGATGTGAGCCTGTGTCAACAGACTGCCCAGGCAGCAGCAAACCCCAAGCTTCAGGCAGGTCAGTCCCTCCTTGGATTAGCACAGAGACTGGCCCCACAGAAACCCCTGCCCTTGTGTTGGAGTAGAAGCTCATGGGCTTCCCAATGCTGGTTCCTTCTCCAAGGGCAGAGGAAGGCTGTGGCACAGACGCAGGCAGGAAACCCTTATTGGGCAGTGAGCTCAGGTTCGATGGGGTCATTGGGGAGGAAGCCAAGCTAGGCCCCTTGGTCCTTCTATCATCTGAACAATAGAAGAGGACCATGGAAGCCTGGGGTGGGGGAACTGATGTGCAGTGCACTGTCCTCTGTGTTCTCGTCAGGCAAGGTAGGATGCCCCAGCTGAGAACCCCTGACCCCGTGTGAGTAGAAGCAGGGGGCTCACTTAGTGCTGGCAAGAGGTGATGGGGCTGGGACTAGGAAGCAGTGACTGCGGCCCGGTCCTGTGTGTACAAAGAAAGGCAGATGGGGGCAGGTTTTACCATGCTTTGTGGTGTGTGTGTGTGTGTGTGTGTGTTTGTCTGTGTCTGTGTCTGTGCGTGCGCACTCGTTAAATACTAGACTATTGCCAGATTTCCAGAAATGCATTTTGCTTATTGCCAGACACTATCCCATTTTTAGTAAACAAAATGTCTCAAGGCCTTAAGGTGTGGTTCTGTAATGTTGCCTGTGCTGGAACCCACCAGACGCACTACCTGAGGAGAGCCTGCAGAGAGGCGCCCCAGGTCAGCAGCTGCATGCATGGGCCACCAGATGTAGGAGCCTGGCATTTGAGATGCACATGGAGCTTGTGCCATCCTCACTCAGCAGTGCTGCTCCCGCCCCTGGGAGCCGAGGAAGACCGCACTGCGCCTTTCTTTCCAGAGAAGCTCTGGGCTGCAACTTCACTCTAAATTTAACGCAAAGCTGCCTTCCATGGGCACGTGTGCTCATGTGACTGCCTGGGCTGTCTGTGGACGGATGAGGATAATGGCTGGAGTGAATTAGCAAGTCTGGGGAGGAGAGCCTATCAGCAGAAGGACAAATTTAGGATCTTTGAAGACATCTGGTCAGCATTGTCATCGCCTATGGCTACAGGAGTTAGAATGGAAAGTCCTTAGTTCAGTGTTTCTGGAGCGTCACCCCATCCCTAGCCAGGGCGGCAGGCATTTAGGCCATTCAGTTGTTTTGTTTTAACCTCTGCTTATGAGTCTAAGGCCTCAGGTTTTCTCTTATACCCAACTTCAAGAACATGTTGAGGGGACTGCTGTTTACCTTGTCATTTGCTACCCTGTACTTGTATGTCTCTATGCTCTCAGAGCTTCCACAGCTATGCACACAGTTAAGGCTCCATCTTCACTGCCTGCCCATCTCCCGTGGTTTCTGTTTACAGGTATTGTTCTCAGGCTCCTGTGCTAAAGGGAGGAACCTAGTGGGAGGAAGTTGGGTTGTTGTGGGTGTGATCCTGACGCTGGCTCCCTCTCCATTTTCTATCCTCCCTGAAGTGAGGACTTCTATCACAGATGCCTAAACAAGGGAAACTGCCTTGCCACAGACCCAAAGCCATACACCTAACTGTGGGATCAACGCAGGGAACTAATTATGGGTTGCAACTTATAAATACATAAGACAAAGTAAGGCATTTCTTCCTCAAGTATTCCGGCATAGTGCTGGGATATTAACACATAACTGATGGAGCTGACACCTCTCACTGCTCTCTGTGCTCTCCAAACAACCAGCCCCCAGAACCCATCTCTAATTCTTTTCTGCAGACTCAGGCAGCTGGATAAGCACGGCCAGGCCACAGCCCAGCAGCTGGTGCAGTTGCTCAACAAGCAGAATCAGCTTCTCCTGGAGCGACAGAACCTGTCGGAGGAGGTGGACCGTCTGCGAGCCCAGGTAGAGTGCGAGGACATGAGCTGTACTGAGCTGTACCAAGTACCAAGTATTTCGTGCAGAGTGGGAATACACACAGGGACCACTGCAGGCCAGGTTCAGGGCAGCCCAGGACCATGAGAGCACGCACAAAGCCCACTGTAGCTCAAGGATAGGGCAGTACACAGGAGCCCTCTCCTTCCCCTGTTACAGCCCCAAATCTCTGCTGAGCTCATGGGTCAGATTATAAGATGGGAGACCAGGTCTGCCAATCGGAATGAGCATGGAGAAGTATGAGCTGAGGCTTGTCTTCCAGCAGCCCTAGGCACATGTATCACCCAGTCACACCAAAGGCAGCCACACCATGCAGGAACACTGCTGGGGAAGACAGAGAAAGTAGGGGTGTGGGAGCAGCAGTGGTCAGGCCCGACATGTGGAGGAGACAACTGGGAACTGCCCCTGAGGACTGGAGGACTTCAGCCCTAGAAGGAAGAGGTGTTCCCATGGAATCAGATGTCCTTTCCCAATTCAGTAGCAGTGGCTCTGGGGATAGGGAATGATGGCAGAGTGCCTAGAAGTCCGCTGTCTAGAACATGCACTCACTGTCCAGTTAAGCAAGCCAGCATAATTGATATTATTGTCTCCATTTTGCAGATAGGGAAACTGAGGCTCAAACAAGCATACTCAGCTAGCAAATAGGGGCACAACAAATGGAACCTAAGGCTGACTCCAGAGCCCAAGCTGTCCCCATTCAGGTTAGATAATGGCAGAAGAGTCCAGGTGAGTTGGATGGGTGGCACAAAACTCCTGTTCTTCTCAGCAGCTTCTCCTTACACCAGAGACCAGAGAGGGTTCTCCCCACCCATCAAGCAATTTAAGATAAAGAGGTGGCTGTTGGACTTGTAAGGGTGGCTTCTGCCTTTAGTTGGGATTGCAGCCAGCTAAGGGACTTCACATGGCATGTGCCTGATTAGTGGGGAAGCATTAGAAGTGATAGGGATGAAAGACCATTTCTCCTTCTCCATTCAAAATGACCTTGATCTGATAATCCTGACCTGTCTTGACACTCAACTTGTTCAGTCCCCTTATAAATCGCTCGGAGTTCACAGTTATAAAGGAGCCAAATTGGACACCAGGCAGAGAGGACTTAGGCAGTGAGTAGAAACATGGATTTATAGGGTTATAGGGCAGGGGGATCAGACGAGAGAGAGAGAGATAGATACTCTCTCTCTCTCTCTCTCTCTCTCTCTCTCTCTGAGAGAGAGAGATTCTGGTGATCCCTAACTCTCCAGGGCATCGTGTCTGGAAGCCTCTATTTATAAGCTGTTGGGGTAACTGGAAAGGAACAAAGGATGTCTTAGTTTGGTTCTAGAGCCATAAGAAATTCCATTTGAAGACACTGGCCAAGTCACCCATGGTTCTCTGAGCTGTCCTTATGAGTACCATGGAAATTGGATATCTGGATGTATTGGGATAGTGGCATCATCACTGGTACCTCAAGGACTTCGTAGGCTGAAATATCCCAAACTTGAAGTCACCCTCTCTCCTTCCTGAGAAGGTCCTATAGAGCCAGAGGTGTCAGTGCCTTCTTAACTATGCCTAATGCTGAGGCCATCTCTCAACCTGAGTAGCCTGATTTTGGTGATAATACAGGTGTGCAGGCAGATCTGAGGGAGAACTGCCTAATCAAAGTCCAAAGTCAACAGAGCCAATTTTAGTGACTGACCATGAAGGACCAGGATCCATGGCATAAATGAGCCTGCCTTCTCTCTGGACTTTAGACCTTTCTCTAACATGACCTTGGCCTTTGGACTCTATCTGCTCTCTTTACAGCACACAGGTCTTAACAGAGATGTTTAGAAGCCTTTTCCTGGGCTATAAAAAGTCTGAGAAATGAAAATTCATTGCAGGATTTGCATGGAACACTTTTAAAAGAAAATATTCCTGGAAAACGTCTTTCTTTCCTTACCAGTGGCAATAGAAATGACTTGTCTGCCCCTTGCTCTCTGATACTGACCTCTATCTGGAGCATTTCTGATGGTGCTTTTTAGATTGAAATTCTATCTTTGGGAGTTATTTTAAGATGACCAAGATAAAAGAAATTTGGCAGAGGTGATGTTGGCTCCCAGCTCCAAATGCTAGGAGCTGTTAGAGAGACCAGTATGGCTTTGCCAGCTCTGTGCCCAGTCTGCCCTTTTGGCACAAGTGTTGCAGTGATCTCTGTGTGCTGGCACTTGGGAGCCTCTGTGATGCATTTTTGTCTTCAAGTCAACATGCATTATACACTGAGTTTTTAAAGGAACCCTTGAAGTAAGAAGGCCAAAGTTTGGCTGACTCTGTAACTGGTAGGTGAAGTGGCTCCAGAGGGCTCTGCTCTGGAAGGAACAGCTGGACTGTTGGGCATGAGTCCTGCAGCTGCCTTTGTGTGCAGCGTGGCGATGTGAGGGTGAAGGGTTCTATTTTCTCGGCCTGGATGAATTAAACGCAATAGCTTAATTTTGCATGCCAAACTCTGAAAATCTCTGTCTGCTCAGTACCCAAAAGAGAGTGAGCATTTTCTGACCAGACAGCTGCTTGTGAGTTTAGGCACATTGCTCAAATTGGCTCTACGTCCTAAGCCCTGGCCAGTGCAGAGGGAGAATGGTGGGCTCCCAACAGGAAATGCCTTGTTTCAGGGCTTGGTTATTCTAAATGGCTTCTGTTTAGATTCCGAGTCACACACAGCTTCATGCCCATGGAGGAATCCAGTCCTGGTTGTGACCTTGTGCAATGCCACTTCCCGGCTGGAGAGCTTACACAGCTGCTGTGTGGTAGGAAAGTCACTGTCCAGAGTGCAGGATGACCCTCCAGCTGCAGTGTGCACCTAACTCGGGATTGATACTTCCTGACTTACACACTGGGAGGAACTTTTAGAAAAGGGCCTCTAGAAAGCCATCAATTGACCGCCTGTGTGGGCACGGCCATTCCAGCTTGACCTTATCCTGGCAGTAGCCAAAGTCCTCTCACATCCTGACTGGTGAGAGGGCTGCACCAACCCTCTCCTTGGCAGAGTTGCCCAGCTGGGGAGAGCCAGAATTACCATAGCAGTGGTGTGGAGGTGGCATGTGGGTGAGGGTCATGGGTCCCTGGGGACTAGGCAAGGCTTGACAGCTTGCAGCAGGGTCAGGGGTCAGCAGCCCAAGCCCAGAGACTCTGACATCTGGCCAGGAAGGTTGGGACCAGCTGGTGAGGAAATGAGAGTCTGTTCTTGGGTCTGGGAGAGGGAAGAAAACACAAATGGTCTGTCTACTTGGAGGGCTGTTCTCTCATCAAGATGAGTTTGGGAGTTACTGGGTAATGACTCTGGTTTCAGCTGCCTGGCATCCACCAATAGCTGCCACCCTGAGCCGGCTGCATGTTCAGTCCTCAGCATTCAGTCTGGGGAGGGATTCCCTTTGAGTCCCTTCTTATGAATCACTCACAGTTTAGAAAACAGAGTCTGAAGCTGCCGTGTCAGTGGTTAATCAGTTGGCCCTATGACTTTTAAGCATTCTTGGCAGTGAATGTACTTTCTAATTTGATTTAAAGTTGTGCATGGATCCAGCAGCCATATGTGATTATATTCAAGATCATCGACATTATCTCATTACATCAGAGGACTCATTGAATAGGATTGAAAACAAGCACATGAGGGAGGAGAGGCCTGCCTGTAACTAGCAGACACAGGATGGAAGCTGGAGGGGACAGCTCAAGTGAGGGTGGCCCAGACCCACTGGCTGGTAGGGCGTTGGTAGCCAAAGTGGGACCTAGAGGTGGTCCCTCTTCCTTTGTCCTTCCTAGAGCTCAGGGGCTTTGCCTAGCTGATTTCAGGGCCCACATAGTTAACTACCTGCAAGACAGATGGTGTCTTGTGAAAGAACAGAAAATACACTAAATACAATAAATTACAAGACCTCCTCCTAAACCATAATTTTTTTTTGGAAAGAATTCTAAATAGATGAAAACAAACAATTTGATTTCAACCAAATTGTTGTTTTTTTGTTTTTATCCTGATTTTCACCCGAATTGTCAGTCTCAAAAATAAACACTGATACATTCCCAGAAAATATTTTTCAAATAAAAACTCTGTTAAAGTTTGCCCTGATTCTTTCAAAACTGTGTACAAGACACTGTCAACCAAAGTGACTTGCATATTTTTTTTTAAATCAACTTGAACATATGCAGCTAAGATGTCATTAACTGCCTGCTGCTGGGTGTTTTTAAGAGAATGACATAAGACCCCAGGCTGCATCTCTAACAAAGGGTCTGCAACCCACACAGATACTT
Organism: Bramus lutescens; assembly: GCA_001685075.1. Lineage (NCBI taxonomy): Eukaryota > Metazoa > Chordata > Mammalia > Rodentia > Cricetidae > Bramus > Bramus lutescens. The sequence continues at coordinate 596,887 of LOEQ01001811.1, forward strand.
CCCCAAGCAGTTGAAACCGCACGCACTTAGCCTAGTTGTTCATCTAGGCGCCGTGTGCGTCATTAATACTGAAAAAAGTGTACCAGGCTCGGCCTACGGCAGGCCTCTTATAACAGTTCCTTTGTCCGAGAATGCCTACTTCCAGAATAGGAACAGTGGATGAAAAATGTTGAATTTTATATTGCTTCTGATGCATTTTCTCCTCTTATTGCTTTCTGAGTTAGACATTACATTTCGCAATATAAATTCACAATCGAGTTTTTAAAGGGAGCTAAATATTTTAATCCAATTAGACAAGTGAACAAAACACTGAATATTACATGCAGTGGAGATAAGTGGTTCTTGCCTTTAAAAGACTGTAATTCCGTCACATTGCAACCCCAAATGTCAATGTTGTCTTCATCTTTAACACTTTCAAACACGAGGCAACCAGAGGCTCCACTCCCTGCTGTTGGTGACACTGTCTGTCCTTTGGGAATTCTTAAAATGTATTTCCCATGGAAATATGATTCCCATAACACAGACACCTGCCCCTGTGCAGAACAAGTACTTAGGACCCAGAAGCCAACACTGACCTAAGGAGAAGCTCTGCTGACGAATGACTCCTACAAGAGCCCGGCACAGAGTTGTCCACAGAGGTACAGCCTCTTCATCCTGCTTTCTTCTTGCTCTGCCTTCTTCAGAGGTGGCAGAGCCAGAGCATCAGTGGAAGGGAAACGCAGCTATCCTCAGAAGCCCAGACAAGTGGCCAGCAAGGAGTCACTGCTGGTCTATGGTGACTTGTGACTTGCTCCCTTAGTGGTTCCTAGCAGAAGCAGTGGCCTATGCTAGGGAGACTGCTCTAAGATCTGAGGGCACTGCTGAATTGTGAGTTTTGTGGACATTACCACTTGCTAAGCTAGGTGTCCTTCATTGCTATAACCCACTGATGTCTATAGCACATTTAGCCTTTATTCTCTGTCTAGGTTGATCCACTCTGGGTTGCAGCCCATCTTGCCCTTTATAATGTTGCTGTGCCAGCTTCTCAGTAATTCATGATGTGCCAAAGCAGGCCTTGAGAATCATGGTAGGATCTGTACTTGGAGGTCACATGCCTAGGTTAAGATCTCAGCTCTTCCCTTCAAATATAGGATAGGTCCCATTTGGAGCACAGTCCAGGTGCTACTGAAGTTTACAGTTATTGTCAACATCACAGCAGGACCGTGGGGCTATTAGACAGAAGTCATTTCATAGCCTCCCAGAACGATGGAGGAATATTGCCCAAAGAAGATGTGCTGTGATGGGAAAGCAGAGTACGTGAGTACCCATAGCACCAGAAGGGAAGGCAAGCCACAAAGAGGAGCCTGGGGCCTGGGTGTACTTCTGTCACCTCACAACAAGCTTGGAAGGACCACTGAGGAAGTGTCCACCTCTTTAAAAGTAGATGCCAATTGCCAGAGGCATAGACAAAGAATGTTTGCGGATGTGGCCACATAGGATAAAGAGCACAGAGAAAGCCAAAAAGAATATTGACTTCAAAGGCTATAAGACACTGGGGTGAAAGGGCAAAGACCTGTGGGCCAGTCACTTAAGAGACTGGGGTGAGGCAAAGAAATAAATGGAAATGGCAGCCGAGACTACAAACAGAGAATCTGAGGACCCTAAAGCACAACCAACTTGACAACAGTTTGGGTCACCCCACGCAACTCGCTTCCTAAACTCCAAGTCTAAAGTAAATAGCAGAAATAAATTAGGCATAAAACCCAAAGTTTTGGGGGAAAGGCTGTGATGGGAGTTAAGAGTGACAAGAGGCACATGGGTCAGGAACATCGGGCTGCAGCCAGGAAAGCAAAGGGATGTCTGTCTATTCCCAAGGGGACCACAGCAGGGGTCATGGTAACAGGTGAGGTGGCAGGAGGAGGAGATGGCTGTCAAAGGCTCAAGCTGAAGTTCCAAACTAAAAACATTCCCTTGACAACATCTCTTCTGGACTGATGCCACAGAAAGACACACCAGTAACACCCCCACAAGTGACGGCAGATATGTCAGATAGTGGTAGTAACTCACATTTTTATGTCTCTGGGTCTCTGCAGAGTTCAGGCAGCACTGCAAACGTCCCTCTAGCAGACAGTGTGGCGGTACACTCAGGCCAATACTTAGCTTGCACCAGAGCACAAGGCTTAAAGAAGATGTATGCGCATTGGCAGTAAGGAGGCAGTGTCCACCCAAAGTGCAGACTGGCGCTGATGGGAGAGGGACAGCCCCTTACCTCCAGGAGCAGAGGACTTCGTGTGTTCCTGTTTTGCCTCACACTGTGTCATCACAGGAGGTTGTCCCCAGTCAGAAGAGCAGGCCAAAGTCAACAGGGAGCCCAATGATGACACATCACTAGATGACCTTGGAGCCACAAGCACTCAAAAGACTGAGAAATGTATTTCCTGGAGCTCGGTTAATAAAGATCCTGTTGCAAGCTTCACTCTGCCACAGGAGTCTATGCCACTGTCTGCACTCAAGTGGGGATTTTCTACCCAAGTGTATTCATTTTTGTCTTCTGAAATGTCATGGTCTGTGTTGATTCTTGTTCAGTCACCCACTTTCTTGGGTTAAAAGCCCCAATGTCTAGGGACCCAGGATACCAGGCAGCCTGTCCTATTTGGCTATCCTCGGAGCACTGGAGAGGGCATGCCAGCAAGTCACTCTCAGAATCAGTATCTACTTGCTCAGTGAGGCCTGGTGTCAGCTCTAATGGAGACCCTCTGCCTGCTTATTACTGTTAGTGGCAGGCTTTGGTGACTGACAGATGTCCCAAGGACCCCTCTAGAACAGTCTGAGAACTGAGCTTCCACAAGCTCCGATAAGCTCCTAATCTTTTTAACCTTATGCTAGCCTGAAATGATCTTGTATTTTGCCACAGCCCCACCTGCATTCCCTGTGTGGAAACCACTCTGCTCACATTAACAGTTAATTAAAATTCACTACCATGGTACTCATACACCTACCTGAAATGCACACAATTTTTTTTCCAGGAAGGAAGGGGGGGTGTGTTTCCAGTATGTCTCACTTGGGCTTCTAACTCAGAAATCCCCAACATGTAATCATGGCTTCCACCAGGCAGCAGAGCTCTGGCCTGGTCTCTAGATCCTAGTCACACAAGGTGGGTGGGCTCTGGCCTGGTGGAAACTGCAGTTCTAGGACCACCACAGACAACCCTCCTCAAACCCGCACAACACTGTAGCTGGCTGTCTTCCATTAAAGGCACTGCAGAAATAGGGAGACTTTTGATATACTTAGCACAGCATGGACTTGTGTGCAAAGTCAGAATAGTCATTGGGGAATGATGTTCAGCACTTTCCCAACCCTTGGCTCTCCCCATACCAAAAAGTGCAAAATCTTAGAAATGAGACCTCAATATCATGGGTTACACCTTCCAACATGTGGGTGGGGTGCCAATATGTAAAAAGGCATTTATATATGTTACAAGAAGCTGCAGGTTAACAGACTGGCTGACATTCTAATTTTCCCCTACTTTTTAAAGCCCATTGTAATGTCAGATCTGTTTCTAACAAATAATTGGACACATTGTCATAATGTCAACTCTTCTTAGGTAAAGGTATACACAGGCCTGGAGTATAGGCTGCTTTCAGAAGAAAAGCATTAGAGGTACACAGCCTGATACTTAAACACAGAAAGGGCTTTCTTTAGTCTTCAGTGGCAAGGAGGGAGGCACAAATTTTCAATACAGTCGGCTACATATGACTTCCACATTTTAGCAACAAGAACCTTTTCTCCAGAAATTCAGCAATAACAAACAGCTGATCAAACTAGCAAATGAGAAAACAAATACCCATGATCTATTTAAACTTACTTTTTATTATCATTTTTTCCAGTTACCCAGCATGCCACAATCTGATTGCTGACCTGGATGAAACAGTGAAATAAACGATTTACAAAGAGATATGTACATTCATCTGATTTGTACTTAATGTGCCACAGTGCACCAAAACCTCCCCAGGGAGACACCACCTGGGACTGCAGGGGGGCTGGTCCTCATGCCATGGTTCTGTCCCTGTGCTACAGACGGGGAGTGCTTCAGCATGAACTGGCTTGGGCTAGTTGGAGTGTGTGCTCAAAACAACTTCAAGTCACTGTCTAGAGTATGCACGGGATTAATAAAATGACCTCTCTAAAGACTTGAGTTGTTCTGTTTCCTTTTCATCTTGTAGCAGTGACAGACAAAACACACCAAAGGCACAGGTTGTTAAGTCAGCCAAAGTGTACTGAAGACCACCTCTCCTGCTGCCATCCACTGTTCTTCCCTGTGTGATATAAAGATCATGCACACCTTTAGCCAGCATCCGGTATTCACCATCGAACTGTGCACTCAGGAAACACGCTGCATTATTTTTTTTTTCCATTCTCTGAACAACATAAAACAGCCCCGTCCCTCTTCCCCCCAAAAAGGCATCTTTGGCTCGATGGTGTCAGATTTTAGTTTTCAATAGCAGTTAGTTAATTGAGAGGAGCCTAAAAACAAATGTATGTGAAATTAGAAAATTTACTTAACAGTATATCAAATATCTGTACACAGATCATATTTTTATTCTAAAATAGTATTTCTACTATACAGTCAAGCCCTCAAATGCTTTAAAGGAATACAAATGGACACTGGAAGGTCTGGGGTATAGCTCAGTGGCAGAACACTTGCCCAATTTGTGTGAGGCCCTGGGTTCCTTCCCCAGCACCACACACAAAAACAAAACAAACAAAAAACATGGCTGCTGAGATGATCGTGGTGTTTGAGTGGGATGAAACACTAGGGCACGGCTGCGTGTGGGACAAGCCCACATTATCTCCTTTCTTAGCCAGCAGCCCAGGGCTCTCAACAGAAGTCTGGTTTGTACATGCTCAGCCCGCCCCTCACCACCGTGCAGCATAGGCCAAGGAGGTGGTGCCATGACAATGCACAGGCCATCCTCATCTCTGGGGCATCAAAGGTGCAAGCCGCAAACAGAGCTTCTATTCTGAGTCAGAAGTTTCTGAGTTCATCAGATGTGCTAGACATAAAGCTGTCACATATTTTAACTGTCCTATTTTATGTATACCATGAATAAATTATACAATATTCTAAAAATAGCACCTTTAAAGAGTTATAGAGGTCACTTTATTTCAGCCTCCTGGATGTGTCCAACCCCAGTTGACTTTGAGGACAGCACATGTAGAATGTCCCCAAATTTGGCTGTGAGAAATACACATGTATGTCTGACAAACTGGTCACAAAAGTCGTGTCTCTCTCTGCTGAAATCACAAGAGCAAAGCCAAGTTCTACAATTGTAGCTTATGAGGTAAAATCAGAAATATGCCCCATCCAAAATGTTTCAGCGTAATCCAGACATTCTAGCCATTGATTACTTACGTCTAAGGCATAAACTGCCATAAGGGTTAAAGATACACTGCAAAGGAAGTGTGTGGGGCAGTATGTTATCAGGAAGACATTAGTGATAAGCTACATTCCTTGAGGATTCTGGGTCCACATCATTTCTTACTAGGACCTTTAGGGTCTACAGCATCCTCTGTCTCTGGCACCCTGTGGCCAGTAACTCTACTTCTAACCCACTATTAGTTGACATGAGCATGCTATTGGCATTTCTACTTACATAAAAACAATCCCATGTGTTTCTAATATGAATTTACCTATCTACCCGTCACACCTTCATACAGGGTTGGTTGATACCAGCTGGGGCTATAATTTTTTTCCAGAAAAGAACAAAATTTAGTTTTCTGAAATTACAGAGCCATATCCAACAACAACAAGCAGAGAAGTAGAAGATTGACACAGGGCTTTATTTAAGCTGTCTGTATGAAGGAAGTAATGTGTGTCCCTACCAATTGCCTGTGAGATTCTAAGGGTGGAGAGTGTACAAAGCCATTTTTTGTAGTTATTTCTTATCCTAAGGGTCATATATGTAAGGAAACGAATGTCTGTAGTGTGACCAGCAATGATAATGATACAGCATCTATGTTCATATCTGTGTCTGTTTCAAACCCTTAATCAGATGACCAGATCTTGCATGGATCTAGCAGAAAAACTAGAAAATCAAAATGTTACAAACTACAAATCTCCAGGGAGGTGACTCAATGACCAATTCAGAGGTTTTTTTTATTTAAATAAATACTTTACATTTCATGCTTGCCTGTAATGCACTACCAGGAGCAAGCTTAGGGAACTGTGATGTAGACAGTACAGACAGTAGCAGCAAAGTGTGTACACTGAGGTGTGGTAGAGACCCTGCAGTTAGTGAGGAAAGGAGAAGCATGTGGCCCCTGTGAGAACAGTCAGCTTTGAGATGCTCGAGGTCAGGTATGGGAATGAAAACAATACTGGAATAATGCTATGTCGTTAGTGTAGAAAGCAAAGCTGTGAGCAACCCTGCAGGCAATCTGAGCAGAAGTGTCAGTGCCCTCCAGACAGCCTTACATGATGACAAGAGGGCAAGCTGGAATCACAAGGCCAGAACTGCATCCAGACATAATGATTCCAGGTTTCAAACCATTTCAGTTGTCTAAACCCTAAGCTTAGATATAGGAATCTCTTCCCCACATCTCTCCTGTTCTACTTCTGCCATTTAACTGACATCTGGGGTTGCAAGGGAAAAATTCTCGAAATCAAAGCCAAGAACACGCCTGCTGTGACACTCAGGGAGCCTGGGATGGGAAGAGAAAGCCCTCAAATGGATGGGGACCAAAGGCCAGGTGTGAGGAGTGGCCAGCCTGAGGCATTGTCAGTGCCAGTGCCCCCTCATTAATCTTTAGAGAGCAGCCTTGGCCAAGGTCATGAAGTCACCTTAAGACTTGGGGAGGAGAGACAGAACAAAAGAAGCGGTGTGCTTAGTGTACAGTGTCTGCTCCCTCTGAGGGATAAATGCTCAGCTTGCTTTTCTTCCTCTCACATTTCTTGCTTACAGAATGGATGCAAGAAAACTTAAAGGACATACCATCTAATCTGCTTTCCTGTCAGTGTGAAACATTCAACGTATTTCCAAGTAGGAAAAAAGAAGGCTACAGATGCAAGAATGAACATCTGTCTACTTTAACTCCCTACTCCATATTAAGGATAAACTCACTCAGGTAGAAACATGAAAAATTAGGACAAAATCTATGTCTGAATCCATCTTAGCTGCCTTAGTAAATGCCCTTTAAACGCCAGCAGTCCCAGCGGCC
>LOEQ01001811.1:604092-614421 GCA_001685075.1 Bramus lutescens
GCAGCGGCTCTGCTTCCCCAAGTCTGAGCCTAGAGGCTAAGACCTCTGCATGAGAACATGACTTTCTACTCAAAAAGACAATGCAGTAACAATACTGTGTCACGCTGTAGTCTTCCATTTGGGAGCTGTCAGGAACTAGAATACATCTCCATGATCACTCCTTGGAGTAGATGCCCTCCTGCTTGCTGCAAGAAAGGCTTTGATCCTTGGACTTCATAGTCTGCTTTGGAAAATGTCAGCTCCTAGCACCAAAGGGTTTAATCTGAAGATCATCATTAATGGAGAAAGATGAGGTTTGCATACATGTCCCCTCTCAGTGAGAAATGTTTGGGATTGGGAGACAAGAGTATGTACAGAAAAAGAAAAGCTAGAGGTGTTTTGTTTTGTTATTTTCCCTGATGGCTTGATTCAGTAATGAATGTACCTTGATAAGAATAAACACACCAGCTTCTTATCCTTTGATTCCTACTGTGTAAATATTTGTGATGTGTTCATTTTGCCAAGTAAAGTTCATCTCTTATCATCATTTGGGTCTCAGCTTTCTCCAAGACTTAATGCCAAGCCATACTCACACATCCACTCGAATGAGCAACCATCAACATCCATTTGCTCCACCAACCCCTTGGCGCTGGATAGTTGGGGCTTTTCTCATTTCGGCACCAAGGGGTTAATTACAGCATCTCTTCTCCCAAGGCCAGATTCTAACCAACAGATATAATTCCAGAGCCTTACCATTTTTTTTGTACAAAGGAGAAAAAGTGCATGATTCTAATGGGTGTGTACATTCCTTGCACATGGTTCAAAAGAAACCGCAGTCAATGTCCTGTGAGTTGGAGCTGCGTCTGCTAACATGACAATACACTTCTTATCACTAAAAAATAAATACTACTATAATATAAACAAAATTATTAAAGGACATTCAGAATTTTAACATCTGAGAAAATGCTAATTCACCTATAACTGAAAGTAAAACTTCAAAACTGATAAGGCAAACACCTGTTCACCTTGGTGTATAGATTTTGGCGACAGCAGGATCATTATACTGTCTACATTCTTCAGCCATCAGAGGTGATAAATATCAAGAAGGGAAAAAGGTTGCCAAGCCCAGGGGCAAAATACTCTCTGGTACAATGTAGATCCTAAGACCGTCTAGGTGACTCTGCACCTTCAGTACTTGGTGGAACAACGTCCATTTGCCCATGAAGTCTGGGGGCCCATGGGCGACCCTGGGCTTCCTCCACAACATCCAGCAGGAATTAAAAACCATGTGTATCTCATCAGCACTTTGGTCCTCTCAATGCTTCCTAAGGATTTCCAGCCAGATATCAGCACTACGCGCTTTGTGCACTGGTCAGACATGCGTTGCTATACTCTTACATATGCACACCTCCACCCTTCAACAATTGCTTGTTCAGAAATATAAACTACATCTTCTTAGTCTAATTAGTTCTTGATGTATCTTCTAGAAAGTTAAAAATGTACCTAGAATCAGTGTAGCTCATTCAGCCTTCACTGCTAAGGAAAAACAAAAACCGAAAGAAGATGACAATTGATCACAAATGAACGATGGGCTTGTGACTCCCAAAGATTGTAAAATTACTTCTGAAAATTGCTGTAATAGTAAGACAGTAGCAGCAACAGCATGAGACCTTAGACTGAGATACAATTTCATGCAAAAACAAAAACTGGAGTGTCTGTGTATATGTTTCATGTGGGTGAAAGGTGGTGAGGGTGAAGACCCTTGGCTGGTCAGGGATGTCAGAAGTGCCCCTGCTATCTGTAAGAGCGAGGACTGGTGGAGATGTCCAGTAATCATTCTCAGTGACAAAAACCTAAGATGACAGTGTAGAACAGAATGAAAGAGACTTATTCTCGTCCACTTGCAGAGTAGGAAAACTGAGGGAAATGTGGCCGCCGCTCGTTGTCCATGCAGTCCATGCCATCTTCATCATCTGTGGGCAGAAAACAGCTATTATCATTTACATTTGCAGTATTATCTCTGTATTATACATTATATAGACAATAAATCTTATAAACATCTCCATAAAATCTCCTTATTTTTAAAGGAAAACTACTATTTCTAAATGTATATGATCTACAAAGAAATATTATTATAAAACTTTTTTAAAACATCAAAATACCAAGATTCAATACTAACAGGAAAAATGTTACTAAAAAGACAAAATTCTTTCAAGACTCATGCTTTTCAGGGATATATTAAGTTCTAAGTTTTAGGTCATTAAATTCTACACAATCCATTGGGTCTTCAAAGTGCTTGTATTTTTTTTCTTCCTGGTGACCTTACAGTAAGACTGCAAACTAATCTTCTTAAGTAACATTAGTTAATATCCACCATCAATTAACTCACTATACTCAATTTTCCTGTGATAAAACTTTAAACTATAATAAAGAGAACAAGATAAAAGGTGGAAAACCAAGGGCAGCATTCAAGTCCTGTTCATCAGGAAAATGAGGGCTTTTCAAGACGTGGGGAAAGGTAGCATGTATGAACCTGCCCCTCTCTTCATCTCTAATTTCCTGTATGTAAAGGGCCAGGAAGGACCATGCCTCTTCCTCCCTAAATGTTCTGTGATTAGAATCACAAACAAAGCTCTTCCCTGGGGTGAGCCCAAGCCTAGAGGGCTCCCTCTAAGCCACTCCTGCTCATCTCCAATGTCCACTGCACATGAATCCACCTGAAATCCAGATGAACAAGTCAGTACAACCCTTTAAAAAAACTATTTGTTTTTATTTTTTGTGGGGGGGAGGGAGAGAGAGCACACATGCGCTTATGTGAAACACATGAGTGCAAGTTTCCTCAGTCTAGAAGTATCAGATCCCCCTCATGCTGCTGTATGCTGGTTGTTTCTTGTCAATTTGATTCAAGCTAGAGTCATTTGGGAGGAGGAAATCTTTACTGATAAAATGCTTCCATCTGATTTACATAAGAAAGTCCAGCCCATGATGGGTTACAAAAAAGAAAAGAAAAGGTTGAGTTGATGAAGCCAATGGAAGCAGCTTCTCCATAGCCTTAGCATCAGTTCCTGCATCCAGGTTATTGCCTTAAGCTCCTGTCCTGCCTTTCTTTGATGATGGACTGTGACCAGGACAGGTAAATGAACTGCTTTTGGTCATGGTTTTCATCACAGCAATATAAACAAAGCACTGGAATCATGGTTGTGAGGCCCCAATGTAGGGCTAGAAACTGAACCCAGATGCCCTGTGAGAGCAGAAAGTGCTCTTAATTACGGGGACATCATCTCTCTCCAAACTTATAACCTTTTTTTAACAAGAAAAATATTTCCATTTCCTAAAATCTATTAAAAAGGACTATTTCCATTTGTTTTGTTTCCCAGCCTCCCTAGGGAGCACTGATTTCATGTAATAACGGCAAAAACAGAGGCTGTACTGTGCCCCATAAAAGGCTTTGCTTTCATCTGAAAAAAAAAAAAGAATCAACATTTTTGTTTTGTTTCTTTGTTTTTTTTTTTCCTCTCTATAGTCTCTTGTTAATGCACAGGGACCTCAGAAGTTAAACTGAATTAGCATTAACCTAAATTTTTCATCTAAAATGTACCATAAAGTATTGCTGCAGTAGATAGAAACATACCGCATATAGTTTGCATAGGACTTTATACAAATTCCCCTCTGCAAACAGACCACTGCCTTGCCAGTGGCTGGGCAGCAATTCTAGTTAGTACTAAGGTAGAGGGAGCTCTCTGCCTCCTTAAAAAATACGGGTTCAGAAACAAGCCAATCACATGCATTTTCTAGATCAAATTTTTTAGCTGTCTGAAAGATGAAAAGGGTTGGTGGTATCCACTGTTGAGTCACACAGCATAAAATCTCTACAAAAAAGTCAGCTGAAGTCATAATGTTCTAATTCTGACATGTTCCAAGCATGTATGAGAAACCATTTTCCTCGCTAAAAGCTTTGTGCTCTTCTACTCCAGATGACAGGGGCTGCCCTGGCTCCTGGCAGTAACTAGACCTTGTCCTAAACCCAGAAGGGCTTTGCATGGCAAGGTGTTGGTTTTGCTTGGAGAGGGAGGGAATATTGTTGGGTATCCCCAGAGAATTAAGACAGCCTCCATTGCAACTTCAATAATATATACAGCAATTCCAAATAGGCACAAATCTGAATCCACAGTCTGGCTGTGAGGCCCCAACACTTAAAGCGACCTACTCTAGCTCTTGTTTGCTCCCAGTAAAGGATGGTTGGTTGGTCACAGTGAGGATAGTTCTTTGACCATATCCAGCTGAGATAGGATGGCAGCAGTTCCCTGGGCACCTGGTCAATGGATGTGAACCTGTTCCTATTCTGGAGGACACACACTACACTGAAATCTTTGACTCTCTGTACTCACGCAGCCTCAGGCACCTGCTTTTCTCAGAACATTTAACAAAGTGTAATTAGACAGTAGTAAAAGTGACCAGATCGCTCTCAAAGACATTTTCCTTTTCTGTGAGAGGAAAGCATAGGACCATTGATGGATGTAATGAAAGACAACACATTCTAAAATATGTTTGATTAATTAACACCAGTTAGGACAATCTGGCACATTGCTGCAGCTGTTTGTAGAAAATGGAACATTTTGCTGTCTTTCTTAACTGATGATTTATTCTTAAAAAATTATTTTTTGATTGATTTATAAAACCAAGGTGGCAAGTGGGAAGACAACTGCTAACAAATGGCATTTCTGTGGACTTCTGAACCAAGAGAGAAAGAAAGAAAAAAGCCCACTCTCTGTGTAATAATGCTTTATTGCCCCCTTTCTTTTCCCATAATGGACACCTACAATTTATGGACTGCCAATGTTAAAGCCCTTGCCTTGGCACTTAGAACCAAGAACTTCAGTTAATAGCCACTGGGACACCTCCCCTCCAACAGGAAGCTAGGACAGAGAGAGACTTGACCATCCTCTCACTTGCCTTTCCAGCCTAGAGATCATGAATGAGGCGAGAGGAGGCCAAGTTGTATAGCTTCCCTAATCCTAGTCTACGGCATACCCTGAAAGGCATGAACCACACTGGTTGCTGTACTGTACAGCAGCAGAGCAAAGCCATACTCTACTTCTCATGCCCTCAAAAGTCAGGTTCCCACAGGCTAATAGCACCCACCTTGGGAATTATGCTAACTTAAGGGCTTTCTGTACAGTTTCAACACTCTAGAAAGGAACTCATCATCCATCAAAGATACTGAGGAGGCTTATGCAAAATGGCCAACCTTTGTTGATGGAGGTGAGGAAAGAGGTTAAAGTTAAATTCTAGAAGCAGAGTATATAAAGCATCGTCTCTCCAACATTTCAGAGGTTTTAGGAACTGAGAAATAAACATACAAATTCTCATCAGGACAGCTACCATGAGTTAAGGGTTATAAACATGAAAACAGGAGGAGTCCAGATGTCCTGGTCCTTGACTCCTGAGCCAAATTATTTATGAAACAGTGACTGACTAACCACAAGAGTATCTTTAATAGCTTCTAATTTCACTTGGTGGAGACTGTCTAAGAGTTTTAAACTGTTTTTACAGCTTCTGCCTTTTAGTCTTATATTTCTTCATGCTCATCCCGCTTAGGAATTTGTTATACTGGACTTTTCATGTAGATCATAAGGACCAGTTAATCAGGCCACTCAAGCTTGGAGTCATCTAGAGCCTTTAAGAGCTGGCTTGCCAGGTACACTACAGAGAAACACAGGCTCTAGAGATTATTCCAGAATCCCTGGGCTTACTCATCAGGCAGTTGAGGCATCTCATCTCAGTACTAGTAAATGGCAGAGACAAGATATGAAGTAAGCTCCCCATCTTTGAGTCTATGCTTGCACATTTCCTATCTTGTAAAACTGGGCTTTTACTTTTAACTTTACAAAGTGAACTATCTACTCATGACTCTTCCTTTCCAAGCCCTACCTACTTATATTTTTTCAAATTCACATATTCAGCTGTCTTAAAAAGACTCCTCAAATGACAAAACTTCTGTTTAAGAAGCATCTTGATAAGGCTGAGACTGAGGACAGGGACAGGTCAAGCACGGTGTTAAGGCCCAGGCACATTATTCGGAAGGTTGAGGCATCAGGATCCTTTGAGATCCAGACCTAGCTAGGCTTGTGAGATTCCCTCCAACATACTTTCAGTAAGACACCAATATCTTCCTGTCCCAGTGTAGACTATGGATGTCAACTGGGAGGAAAGGAAACCCAGATATCCAAAGGCAACTGCACTGTGTTCAGAGCAGGGAATATTCCTTACCCTAACTGTCCCGGGTCCCAGTCATAGTTTATGTTCACTTGTTTAATAAATACTTATCAAGTATCTATGCTGGACCAGGCATCTATGCTGGGACCTGGGAAAATAGCTACTAAGTCACGAGATCCTTTCTCTCAGTAATATTATTTTACACTGAGAAAAATTGAAAACAAACTAACAAAAATAGCAAATAAAGGCATCATCATCAACACAGAAGCATTCCAGTAGAAAGGAGCTTGTTAAGACTACACTACTCCTTAGACTATTACATCAAAGGTGATTCTCTGGGTGAGAATAAGGATGTATACTGTAAAATGAACCCAGCTTAGTACTTTACCCTGGGGAATGATGGTCTGCAAACAACTAGCCTTAGATCCAAATGGCAGAGCCCAGAAAGAACTCAGGGTAGGCATTTTCTCGGTGTGTTCAGCCATTCACTGGTGCTTCCCAGCATTTTGAACAACTGTATTGCTACATCCTATGCTGGAACCAGAGGCCAAGGCCTGTGTCCATAACTTCTACTCAGATAACCCTTAACTAATTGCCTGCAACTCCACAGGCTTTTGAATACTCTCCAACTTCTTAGTGATGCTAAACGTCTACCAATAGCACATGTAACTCATTTTAGCACATGGGCATCTTAAGTGCTTTGTTGGTATCCTAACTGAGCTGGTGAGCCCTGCTCCTAGCTGTGTGTGACATTGGGCTCCAAAGTCTTCACTTATAAAAAGTTAAACACTTCTTCTTGGTGAATCTAAAGGCACAAAGGACCAGAAGTGCACATATGTCCACACAGACATTTCCTCTCAGGGCATATACTCTCCTGGGCACAGAGCCATGGAACCCAGATGAGTCCTAGTTTGTGTTTCAACAATAAAATTAGTCAACCGTGACCACTATGGGAATAGTATTTCGTTTTCTTTTTCTCTCTCACAGACATTCAGTGTAACTGAGCAGTAACAATCAACAACAGAGAAAAATGTTCAAACAAAGAAAAAGTAAGGAAGAAATGCTAAAGGGTGCTACATATGAATGCCTGGGATACTTTCAGCTTCCTAAACATCACCTCAAAACTCTACCCTATCCTCGTTCTTCATCAAAATCTATTTATTTATAGCATTTCTTAGAGTACAGAGCATATTTTAATATATATGGAACAACATGAAATGGTATATGATCACACAGCCTAATCCATTTTAATTTAAAGTATGTGCATGAGAATAACAAACTAAACTGTGTTGAAAGATACTACTGTTTAAGGAAAACCTAGTTTTAAAAGTACAAAGGTCAAACGACTAAGTAAAGAGGAGGCAAAACAAGCATTAATTCTGACAATATGATGGAGGAAACAAGGTCTGGACTAGGGAATGCTCCCAACAGTCAGCAAAGCACAGCTCAGACAGCAGCAAGGAAGACTAAGTCTGTATTTCAGCCTCTAACTCTCCTATCCAGGACTGTTCCTGTTCCTGCTGCTCTGCTACTCCCTCATAGGGAGCTCCAAATTCTCTACAGAAATGGAATAAAAGTCACAGTTTGATTTCATCTTTAAAGTAGCAAATGATTCTGAAAAGGGCTGTTTACAATTATTTTAGAAAGCTATCAACTGCGTAATAAATTTACTTACATTTTTCAGGTGGTGTTATTGTAATAGTTTGAGCTGTAAATTCTTCATCAAAATATCTTGTATCTGTCTCAGATGTTACTTGAGGCTTAAAAGGAGGTACAAGCTATAAGAAAAAAGAATACTGTCAATGTATTTTAATTAAGGAAACCTTACTTTTAGGATATAATTAGAGAGCAAACAATGAAACGAATGGTGCCAAAGACTAGAAGGCTGAGTCCCATTGTAAGGTAGACAAGGTGCTTGCCTCCCTCTGTCAATAGTCTAAAGATAGGATAGTAAGATCCTGGCTACTCCATTAACAACTGATTATGTGAAACAGAAGAATGGGAAAATCATGAACCATGTTGGGATGAGAGCACTGTATAGTCTGTTATAATTATCCACTGATAACAGGCTTAGAGGGGCTACCGTAAGGAAGTTGGCAACCAGGTGAGATGGCGGTTCTTCCTGGGGCAGCAAGAATGCAATCTTGCTTGCTATCCTTTCCTTCTTTCCTGGTAACTGGCTTAATCGGTTAATATTAAAAATATAACTGATCTAGGAGTGGTGATGCGCTCCTGTGATCTCAGGATTCAGGAGGCTGAGGCAGGAGGATCACAAATTCAAGGCCAGTTTGGCTACATAGTGAGACCCTGTTTCCAAACCAACAAATCAACATATCAACAAAGAAAAAGCAAAAGTCAACACAGCTGTTCTGTAAAGCAAGACAACAATTTGTAAAGAATTCTGCTTTCTTGGAACAGGAATTGATGCCTACCTTTGCCATAGAATCAGAATTCTTAGCAGCCTCTGAAATTCTGCATCTAAGCTTTTACTCCCTCACAAGGCCTGTGTCCCGAAGCAGTCTGAAGTAAGTATGCTAGCACTAACAGAGCTGGACTGACTTTAGTGGGTCTCAAAGCAAGAAGAGGGTGGGAAGGAAGCCTCAGGTGGCTGATCTATGTTACCCTGTACTGGCTGTAGGGGAGCAAGGTGACAGGATTCTCACTTGTCAGAACTCTGACCCCAAAGGGCAAGAGAGACATATGCATCTTCTTTTGAAAACAAGATGCTTAGCCCCAGACTTTGTGAGTCTCATCAGAACAAAACATAATTCTTACAAGGATAGGAAAAAGAAACAGGATAAAGAAATTAGCAAGTTTTGCTAAAATATTAAAGAAGAAAAACATAGCTGAACTGAGAGAAGTGTGTTGTCCTCATTCTCACTGCCACCAAATATGTTTTAAAATGTTTATTCTCTAGACAGATTCTGCTTTTTAAAGTTGGTAAATGGGGTCTGCAAACAAAACAACAAAAATGTGAAGCAGATTTAGTAGCACACACCTATAGCACAGCACCAGGAGACAGAGGTAGGACTGTGAACCTGAGGCCATTCTGGGCTACACAGAGACCCTGTCTCAAAGAAGGAAGACTGTATGTAAGTACAGCTTTCAAAGATACAACAGCATTAAAGTGGCTTTAACCTGCTCCTAAGTGTCTATAAAAAGAAGGAATTTGGACACTCAAGGAAATACATGAACTAAGAAAAGGCTATGTCAAACTCAGGGAAAGAACCAAATGTAAGCCTTGATCTGGGACTTGCAACAATTCTCCCTCCCCTCGTTTCTTTACAAACGAGAACAAATAACAAGCCAAACCAAACTACAACCCCTAGTCTGTGACATTCTGCCACAGTAACCCCAGCACACAACTACTGCATGAGCTTTGCTATTTTGGCCTTAAGCCAATAGTATCATATCATCTTTGTTATCTATATCTCTAGGCGCCTCTTTCAAAATATTCTTGTATCAGCTGCCCCAGTATAAACCCCTATAGAAATGGTAAGCACTAATAATCAGAAACACCTAGCTACAAATTAGTTAGCTTTTATGTGCTAATTGAGTTAACAGCAACCATATTATTAAAATATAAACTTGATATATTTTCCCAACAAATACATTGTACTTCAAATAGATCTTTCTTTGAAAGTTTTTAGAAAATGTTGTAAATGATCAAAACGGCAGGATCAAGATTATGGGCTACTACAGTATGGATCTAGAAAAGTCCATGTGATAAAGTCCTTGATTTCAGAGAGTTAATGAACTTTTAAGAGATGGGCTTAGCTTTGTGTTAGATCATGTGCTCTTGAAGGTGACCACAGAGCCTCGGTTTCTCCATTTTATTTCTCTTTCATTGCTGCCATAAGTAAGCAGCTTGTTCCACCTGTACTTGCCACCATGCTGTGCCATCTGCCTCACGATAAATCCAACGAAATAGGATCAGCCAGTCACATGTGGAAACTTTCAAAACTGAGTCAAATAAGCCTCTTTGGGGGCTGATTATCTTGATTATTTTGTTATTACAATAGACAATGTATTCAAGGCATTAAATTCAGTTGACTGAAAAGGCATGTTTTGATGTGGGAGGGTCATCTGTCTATGTGTTACTTTCATTGGTTAATAAAGAAACTGCCTTGGCCC
>LOEQ01001811.1:621248-647800 GCA_001685075.1 Bramus lutescens
ACACACACACACACACACACACACACACACACACAGATAAAATCCCAAACAAACAAGCAAACCCAAAATAGAGAAAAATTAATGAAATCCAAATTAATTTGACTCTTTTAAAAAAATTGAGGCTGGGGGTTTGAAAGAGAGCTCCATGGTTAATTGTTACTCTTCTTGTACAGGACTGGAGTTTGGACTCTGGGCTCCAGAACACTGAGGGCAGCTCACAAATATCTGTAATACTATGAACTCCATGGAAACTACACACTCATGGACATGACACTACACACACACAGATTGAGTACTTACATGTGTAGGCAAAACATTCATACACACATAAAATAAATAATTCCAAAAATATTAAAATAAATGAAATAAAATCCAAGACTTGACTAGTTAGTAGTGCATACCTGTAACTCAAAGTACCAATGGAGAGAGGATATTGAGTTTGAGGGCAAGACAGGTTACACAGGAAGGCCCAGCAGGAAAGATCATGTAGACGAGTTACACCAGCAAACAACCTGCCAGAAAAATCTCGCAGCTTAAGGGTGCTAAAGCGATCATACTCTCCTAAGGCTCAAATGGCTTGTCCCTCTCTGCAAAGGGAGTGAGAGGACAAGATGCACTGGAGAACAAAGGATCAGCTCTTCTACCTTCTCCTGAGGGTTACCATGCTACTATAGCTACTTCACTTTGTTTCTGAAGACAATGATTAAGATATACTTTTAAGATACTAAATATGTCATCTCTACTCTGTCACAAATATTTAGAAAGGGGTAAAAATATTATACTTATTTATCTGAGTGTATGTAGAAGGGTCTGCATGTGGCACAGCTCACACGTGGAAGTCAGAAGACAGACACCTGGTAGGAGGACGTCTCTCTTTCTACCGTGTGTGTCATGGGGACTAGCGATAAACTATCGGCCTCAGTTGTGCTGCGGCTCCTCCAGCCTGGCTTCATTTCATTCCTTGTGGCCATATCAGGTAGTAAGTGCAGGTGCTTATGCCTGTCCATGCATTATTTCCAGTTCTTTTGTAGTACAAAGACATGATAACCAGAACACAGCTCACAGAGGCTTTCTTAGGTACACTTCTATCTCGTAAGGATCATTATCTATGCTATAATGTGGGTGAAATTGTCTGGATCAAGTCACTAAACATTCACAGCTTTCAGAATGCTGAAGAGTTTCATAGAGGCTGTGAAAGACCGAGAACATACAATTGTTTTCACATGTTAGGAACTCAAAATATGTAAGTTTAGTTAAAGTGAAGATTTAAGTAAAGTATTTAAATGGACAATTACCTTAAATGCTTAGATACAGGAAAGGGAAAAAAACACCAAATTTCCTATTGCCAACAATCTAACATAAAAGTGAAATATCAATCATTTCCCCTATGATTTGTAGTGGTATCCTTTTATGGGACTCAAAGAGGAAGGTATTTGGCACAAAACAAATATTTCAGATTAAAAAATAAAGAAATCCAGAAATGGTTAGATTAGATAAAATAATTAGATAAAACATCAAGTAAATTACTGAGCATCAAAATTTCACATTAAAATTTTATATAAAGAGCTGGAGAAATAACTCTTTATGTATAGTAACTGGCACACAAACATGAGAACATGAGTTCAGCGTTCCAGCACCCGCGAAAAGCTAGGCCTGGTAGCACACAGACACCCCTCGGCTGAGGGACACAGACAAGCAGATCCTTACTGCTCACTGGCCAGCCAGGCCAGCCTCATCAGTGTAAGAGAATGCAGAATAATTTGACTTCAACCCCACTCCACATACACACATATAAAAAATTATGGAAGCATTTAAAAATCAAAATCAGCATCTGTATTAACAACATCTGAAGGCAAAGTGAAACTGAAACTGGCAGAGACATGCGTGTGCTGCACCTCTGGAACCCAGCACTGTGAAGGCCAGACAAGAGAACCACTGTGACTGATGGCTGGCCCAGAATGCACGGCAAGCTGCACGGCAGCCTGAGCCAAGTGTGACACAGTCTCAAATAATGAACAAGCACCAACAGGAAAAATGCACATTATAATTAAAATAAAGGTACATAATTGGCAGCAATCATTTCTGTGGGAAATAAAGTTATGTTTCAAGTAACAGAAAGGATACAAATAAGACCATAAATCCTTACTTTGTTAAATACAAAAACTGTTTCACTGCAAATTGTTTTAAAAATAATTTATATATTTGAATGTGAAATGTTTGGAATTAAAGACATAAAGGCAATTTTTATAAATTATTATTTCTTTTTTGGCTTATCTAAATGAAAAACAAAATTTCAGGTGTCTTCTTTTTCAACTGGAAGAAATAAGGCTGAAGAAATTATTATTAAGAAAAGACAAAATAAACTCTTGACAATTGGGAGGAGTTTCAAGAGGCACAAAATTACAAATAAAAAATTATGCTAAGAAGTTTGGTTACTGTTTAAACACCAAAGTAAAATAGGAAATATCACTGCATTATTTAAGTCTATTCCCATAAATTTCTGCTGTGTGCAGTATCACAAAGACAGCTTACCTTTTTGTCGTACACATCTTGCCAGTTTACTCCAGAAAAGAAACTGTGCCTCATAATTTCTTTTGCATCATCGGGCCCTCCACCAAGGCTGTGAGTATAGAAATAAAATTTAATAAATGGAAAACATTTACATAAGTCACACAATAAAACCTTTTGTGTAGATAAAATTTACTGTGTTATAAATAATTTTAAATGCATAGCCATAAAAATAAAAAGTAAATAACTTTAATAACTAAAATTTCCAAACATACTACTAAATAAGAACCACCCTTAGACCAAGGTAAAAGATAAAGGCTTTGGAGAGCACTCTAAAGAGGCAAGCACTTCTTAGAGAGGGGGTAATGAACAAATGACTAACTCCCAAGTAGAGATAATGCAGCCCCTCTGGGGGTTACAAGATTCAGAAATACACAGGTATCACCAGGTATAATGAAAGCTATAGCCACTGTTCCTTTTTTAATAACTGAGTCAAAATGTTCCATTGTTAATGTCAATCCCAAAGTAAACAACTGGTTAGAGACACATCTGTGATCTTACGGAGTTAGTGGTGACGTTAATCCCAAGACTGAAGTGGCTGGGGCAGGCAGATCTGAGTTCGAGGTCAGCCTGGTCTACACAGTGAGTTCCAGAACACCAGGGGTACAGAGAGAGACCAAGACCATGTCTAAAAAAGAAAAACAATAAAACTATCTCTGGAGAGCACTGTTCCAAATAAAATCTCACAATGCTGTCATATCACTAAAGAATTGCACAGAGACAATATTGTTATCCATGAAACATTTTTACAAGTTAATCTGCTGTGCAATCAGAATATAAAAATAAAAGTTAAAAATAGGAAAAAGCCAAGTATTTTGTATCTTTTAAGGTTTAATTTAGTACCCGTTCATTAAAAAGGAAATATGTATGAAAAATAAGACTGGAAAGGAGAGAGAAGAAAACAGAAAAAAAATGAGACAAAAATAAGGAAAAGGAACATACTAGAGTTTGGATCTAACATAGGAAACTCTCTTTGAAGTTAATCAAGCACAGATACATGTGTGCATGAGTTCATTATGACTTTTACTATTATAAAGGATGTGAAGTGTGATAAATACAAAGAAAAATAGAATGTTTCCATTATCAACCAGCCGCAAAATTCTCACAGAAAACATTTCATTTTTGCTCAATTACAAATTCAACTATAAATGAGTATGTTTTCTAATTAGTTCTGACATGGTACTGTTTATGGTAAAGCCAGAAAGCGACATGATAAACAGCAACCATGATCTGCTTCTGTCAGGTGAGTGCTGAAAGATGTGAGACTCCCCACAGGGAAGAGTACTTCCTCTACCTCTCCTGGCATTTACAATGTCCCAAAAACCAAAGGCTCTTCAACCAAATCTCATCTATTAACCTTTCCTTCATCACTTCATTGGGTCTAAAGAATAAAAGCAACAAAGCAAACACTGACTTAAAGGACTTGTCAATTTAGGTAGTAGAAATGCTACCCCCATAGCCAATTTCAAAATACCATAGCAGATCAAATCACTATATAGTGTTTCCACACAAATACAACCTCAGAAACAAGAACATGGAACAAAATCATAAGAGTGATAAATTGTGACTTATTGTTTTGTTTGTGCTATTCTTGATTTAATTTGTATCATTTGATTAAAACAATCAATGACTGTTGAATAAAAGGTACAGCTGACCACATCCCTGGAAATTCAACAACTAGTTCTGGTGATCTGTGCATGCTAACATTAACACACCACTAGCCAGAAAACAAAACAAAACAAAAAACCAAACAGCTAAGGAAAGTAAGGACAGAGCAACTGTCCCTGAACTGTGGCTATTAGGACCTAACTCATCGAAAGACACCTGACACAACTAGTAGACACATGAATAGTTTTGGTGTGAAATGCAAGCAAGCCTACTCTAGATCTTCAGAGAAGTCTTTAAATAAAACACTCCAGAGAAAACCATTAGACTGTATAATAGAGTAGCAGAGTTCTTATCTGGAACCTTCAGTCTTATGATTTCATATTTAAGGTTAAGCAACTGATTCCTGTTTTTCCAGGGGATGCTATCTCTTCCCTGGTATGCTGTCTCTCTCTGGGAGGCAGAGATCAGTACTGTGTTAACAAAGTGATCCTAAACTTGGCCTAAGGAACAAAAAAAGCAAAAACACCAAAATATTTATTTCTGAAAAGAATTTAATATTTCAAAGTATAAGTCAAAGCAGTTTGCATAAAAAATCAGAACTCTTCTTACAGTTTACAGTTTGTTTATAGTTCACAATATTGTTTTATGTGTACTTGAGAAGGCACATGAGAAGCAGTCATTCTATAAGTTAAAAAATGTCAATCTGGATTTAGTTATTCATTTTTGTATAAAACCCCAGTTCTTTTGCAATAATTGGCTTAGGAAATAGCTAGCATGTTTATCAAGATACATAAAATAGTGCCAGTGAATGCTATGCAATCCCGAAATTATAGTTATAGATTTCATTTTAGAAGCTCAAATCCATTAGCAAAAAAATCTTCAAATTATGAAGCTGTCAAAAAATTTAATGTCAATGGCCCCTTAATATATAATTTAAATACTTCAAAACGATGTCAATATGAGTTGAACTGATGCTTTGAACTTTTTTATGCCTAAGACCATAAACTTCAACATCAGAATACCAAATAAACTGTTAGCTCCCATGTATTCCTTACTATGAGGAACATCACAGAACTCCTATTTTCCTATAGTAGTATACCCAGCATGAGGTGGTGATTTTCATGTAAGCTGTACTGGAGGATAAAGGAAAGCCACGCAGAAGGGCCACAGAGTAACAGAGAATAAACTTCTGGTGGAAGTGTGGGTGGGAAGGGTTCAGTTCTCTCTACGGGTTGGCCAATGGCAGTGTATGGGCAACACAATTGGACCTGCAGTCGTTCTTCATTTTCTTCCTCTTCCTCTTCTTCCTCTCCTTCTTTCTCTTCTCTTCTTTTTTGGGAGAGAGGTCACAAAGGTGGGCAGGCAGACTTGGGAGGACTGGGAAGTGAGTGTTATTGGGGTGCATGATGTGAAATTCCCAAATAATCAATTATCAATAAAATATTATATTTAAAAAGCCCAAAGATGGTTAATCCTTTAGGAAAATTCACAGCAATTCATCAAAGAATACAAAAAAAAATAAGCAGCACTTAAAGTAGCTGAATGAAAAAAGAAATCCCAGTATCTGATTATGTTCAAAGCCTTCTGGAGAATGTTGCTGGTTTTATTTTTCCTAGAGTTAAACTGTTATTTCCCAGGTTTCTGCCCAGTCCTTCCTCTTTTAAGCATTAGCTGCATTTCTTCCAGATGATTACTTGACATTTCCATCTAGGTTTGCCAACGAAACCTTAGACTTGCTATAAAAGTTACTCTCAGCACCCACCACTACAAGCCTCTGTCTTTGCTTGTACTCCCTAAATTAATCACCCTAACTGGGTACTTCTAGGATTATCCATACCAACTTCCTTACATTTTTATTTATTCACAACTGTATTGTTTGTCTTTTAAAAAAATCTTTTAAAGAACCTGCTTTCTTATCTAGAAATATTTGCTTATTGTTTTTAAGATATAATCTTCCTATTGTGTTCAGGCTGGCCTCAAACCCTAAATCCTCTTGCCTCAGCAACCTAAGTAATGTATCTGTCATACAGACTTTGTAAAGTGTTCTGTCTTCCTGTCCTTTACTTTTCAAATCAGACCACTCCACAGCTGCCAGGGCTGCTTTCTTATCACACATATATCAATATGCCATCTCTTTCTTTAAAGCATTCTTCTGTTTTTTCATCCTTCCCCGAATAAAGATTATTTTCTAAGAAACATAAGACCCTTACAGTCTAATACACCTGCTTCATCTTTCAATGGTGCTCAACTCATATTCTATAGTCTAGGCACTTAGCTTTTCAAATGCCATGTTCATGTGCAAGTTTGACTATATTTTACATGCAAATGATGCCTGAAGCCAGCTCAGGTTCTCAAAATCTCTTAGGCTGAGCTAATGATCAAGAGCATTTGTACATAGTTTGGCCTAAAATATGCAAATAGGTTTGTGCCCTTTGTTATTCTATAAATATCTAGAAAGATGTGCTCATGCTATCTATCTCTGCATACTCAGTACTTTGATGCAGCAATACAGACTTGACACATTATATAAAAGTCTTTATAAGCCTGAGAGAAGAAAATATGTATAAGGGCCCTAACATTATTGAAATTTACCTAACATATATTCAAAAGTTTCTAAGTACCTACTATGTGCTATCTGTACAATGGGAATGAGCCAACAGTAGATAAATTAAATTAATGAGACACAAAAAACATAAACAAGACTTTGTTTTGCCAGAAACTTACAGAGACATCACAGAACAAAGAGTGACCAAAGTTGTCTGGAAGAGTCAGAAAAAGATGGAATAAAAAATTCATTGCCCTTAAAACCAAGTCAAATATTAGATTCTCCTCCACTCAAAAAGAAGAAATGGTAGGCACAGCTCTGCTTAAAAACAACCTTTCAGCAAACTCTGCTCATTACATAACTGGAATAATCACCTTAACTGCAATACATCTCAAACCTATACTGAGAAGTTGGTACTGCAGACAAGATGAGAAATACTATGCACACATCAAAATTTGGTTTTCTATTCCAGCTCCACATGAATTTTCAGTGAGACCACAGACACATCACTTACCTTCTGCACATGAAATGTTTATAGTATCTACTCAATCTACTCTGGAAGGCCCCCTAAAAAAGCAAACTAAATCAACAGAAAAGCACCCACTCAGGGAAAAAAAAAGGATGAAAATCTTTTTATAAGTCAAAGGAAACACCTCAGTCACTAAAGATCACTCAATTCAGCCTTTGAATGGTCTTCACAAAACAAAGTGATGAGGCTTCTTTCCCTTACCCATGGCACTACATGGCAGATAGGGAAGGGGCAGCTCTCCTGCTCTCCTCCACAGTGGGTTCACCTGTATCCCCGAACATAGGGTCTGCTCTAGTGTAATGTCTAGGTGAGGTGCACACCTGTGTTGAGGGGTGGGGCCATCTTTTCGTAGTGCAGAGGTCAGCTCTCTTGTAAGGGGCAGAGTCAGCTCTCCTGCAATATTCAGCAAGGGGCTTGCTCAACATGGAATGGTTCCCTTAATCCCTGTGCTAACAAGGGCACCAGACATGGATCTTGGCAGCAGCTCAGGCCCAGAGTCTCCATGTCCCAGTTGCAACACATGTCACCCAAATCACTATGGCCCCTGCAGTAACATGGCCCTTGGACACCATCATTACTATCTAAGCAGATGAGAGAGCTGGCCCAGGGTCTCAAGAGTGAGATAACTATCCCCACCCATCACTAGCTGCATCACACTGTAGAGCAGACCCTGCACCGGCCAAGGCAACATACTAGTGCGGACCCTGCTGACATCAACACAGGAAAGCCAGCCCTGATGGCATGAGAGCAGGACAGCTGAGTACCCCCACTCCCGACCCCAATATGCTCCCCATAGCAATCAGGAGAGAGGGCCCTGTACCTTGCCTGGGCAAAATAGTAGAGTTGGCCCTGGTGGTGTGAGTTTGGGTGACCTGAGAGCAGGAAAACTGGCCCTGCTCCTTGCTGCAGGCTGCACTAGGTGAGCTAGTCTAGGCAGTGCTGGAGAGGGAAAAGCTGGTGAGCTGACCAATACAACTATCACCCAGGCAGAGACAGGGCTATGAGTTGTTCCACCTCAACACTCACTGAATCTATGAACTATTGAAGCGTGTGAAAGAAGAACCGACAAATCCATGACACAGAACAACAACAGGATATCCAAGAGGAATCCCCAGTGAGAGCCCATTATCAGTGGTGTAGCAGAAGCCATAGACCTTTAGTCAAGTCAATTACTTACAGCAATGAGCACTGGCAAGTAAAGATGAACAGACTAAAGGGTAAATTGTGTGACTCAACGGGCCACACTACAGCTTCCACAAGATTCCTTCCCTCCCTCCCTTCCCCTCTCCCTTCCTCCCTCCTTTCCTACCTCCCTTTCTTCCCCCTCCCTCTCTCTCTCCTCTCATTTTGTTTTTCTCTTTTAAATTTGGTTTGTTTTGGGAGGAGGTTGCAAGGCAGAGGGTGAATGAAAGGGGACACAGATAAGTGGGATCAGAATGCATGATGTGAAATATACAAAGAATCAAGAGAAATTAAAAGAAATAAAAAAGTGATGGTAAACTCTTTATCATATATGGTAATTTCTGCTGAAAGCAGTATGACATTCTTAAAAATTTATTTACCTTTAAACTTATTTTTTACTTTATGTGTATGAGCATTTTGCCTACATACATGTGTATGTATGTATATATATATATCTTTTGCATGTTTGGTGCACCTCAGGAGATCGGAAGAAAGTGTTGGAGCCCTTGGACTGGAGTTATGGATGGTTGTAAACCATTAGGTAGGTGTTGGGAACAGAACCTGGATCCTCTGCAAGAACAGCCAGTCATTTAACCACTTATACCACCTCTCCAGCCCCACTTTCTTATACACTTAAAAATTAGATGCCTACAGTGAACACCTCTGCTAAAGGAAACAAAGATCAAGTTCTAAGAATTCACATCTTTCAAACATTAAAGAGTCTCTCAAATATATGCTAAGAATGAATCAAAAAACACTGGTAAAACATTAGGTGAGGTATTCTGGGCAACCAAAAGGATGAAGCTGTCTATTCTCTAGATGCTTAGAGTTTAATGAGCTTTCAAGGAAGTTCTAACACTTATGGGGAGAGGACAGACTGTCTGCCTGCTTGCTTGCCTCTCTCCCTCCCTCCCCCCTCACACACTCACACACACACACACACACACACACACACACATTATGCGAAGGTGGAGAAGATAAACACTACCTCAAGTTACGGGTCATTTTATAAACAAATTATTCCGCATATAACTAGTGAGTATATTGTAAATTAATACATAAATGGACAAAATACAGCAACTGAGCAATAAAGTCTATAAGAGAGCTTAAATCATAACCAAAACATATCTGTAAAAACAAAATTACAGTGTCTCGCCTTACAACCAATTTTTTAGCCATACCTGAAAAAAAAATAACAAAAAAGAGAAATGTTGCCAGGCACTGGTGGTGCACGCCTTTAATCCCAGCACCCAGGAGGCAGAGACAGGCAGATCTCTGTGAGTTCGAGGCCAGACTGGCCTACAGAGTGAGTACAGTACAGGCTCCAAAACTTCAGAGAAATCTTCAACCAATCAAACAAACAAATAAACAAAAATAGAAATGTTAAACCTGGATTAGTGGCATAAAGAGTAGAAACAAGCCTTTTTTTTCCTATGATGTGAATCAGAAGAAGCATAAAGCCAAAGGGACTGAAAGAAAAACGAAACCCTTCCATTCCTATAGTAATTAAGACATTTTTTATTCATAATATACATAAAGATTTCTAAAAAGTCTTTACTTGAAAAGTTTGTATAATATTTTCAAATTGAGAAACAGGTTATGTGTTTTTAAACTGTCCTATATTATGGACTTAAAAATAAGTCAGTATCTCAGTGGGAAAATATCTATACCAAATACAATGGTTCCTGGAATCATGTATATTCAATTTATTTTCAAGTCATGAACTCTAACCAAATTTATCAGCAACTTACAGACAGACATCAAGGCTTACCGTTTATTTGGATCCTTTATCAAGAGCCCTGAAAGCAATGATTTTGCATCTGAAGAGAGTGTTCGGGGAAATTTAATGTCTTCCATTAGTATTAGTTCAAAGAGTTTCTCATGGTCCTGGTTGTAGAAAGGCAACCTCCCACACATCATTTCATACATGACAACACCCAGGCCCCACCAGTCTACTGCTCGGCCATAGTCATTATCTTCTAATACCTAGAAATGAAACCAGCAAAATTATTATAATTGTTGCTCATTATCATCATAATCTATCTATCTATCTGTCTGTCTGTCTATCTATCATCATCATCATAATCTATCATCATCATCATCATCCACTATCACTATGTGGCCTTGGCTGGCCTGGAACTTCCTATGTAGGCTAAACTGGCCTCAAATTCATAGAGATCTGTTTATCTGCCTCTGGAGTGCCATGCCTAGTCCATGTACATTAACGGTTAAGGCATCATTCAAAAGAAGTAAATTCTATATGAAAACAAAAAACCTTCAATTACTTATATAAAACAGTTAACATAAATTCAGAAACATTCAATGTACAAAAAGCAAAAGTCATAAAGATCTTCTTAAATGAATTTGAAGTATATCCAAATCTACATAACGAAATGAAAACCATCAGCTAGTATGTTTGCTTATTTTCTTTTAGGTCTACTGCATTTCAAACTCTGAGTCCTTCCAACAACTTAAAAAAAAATAGGCCATGCTGGTGACAGATTGTATATTGTACATTTTACTTTAAGAAGTAAGTTTAAAACAAGAAAGAAAACGGAGTGGAAAGCTGGCTCTGTGGCTAAGCGTACTTAGAAGAGATGGGTTTCAGTCCCAGAATCCACCTGGTGATTCACAAAAATCTGCACCTCCAGTTTAAAGAGGTTAGACATCCTCCTCTTTGGCCACACACACACACACACACACACACACACGAGAGATAGAGAGAGAGAGAGAGAAAGAGAGATGAAAAACATTTATACACATAAAATCTAAAAAAAATTATAATACAAATCAAACAGTGAAAGATGAAAACACCAAACAATTTAAAAGATGATAGTATAGAGTGTGGTTGTAAAACAATAAATATGACAACTTATGGGATCCCTTATATGTTTAAAATCTTTCAGAAAATAATGAAGGAAATGAGTACCAGTATTTACTGTTCTGAAATATAATCTTTTTTATATCTGAAGCCTCAGAAACAACAAACTTTAGCCAGGTGTGGTGGCCCAGCACTCAAGAGGCAGAGACAGTGGATCTCTGGCATACAAGTAAGTTCCAGGACAGCCAGGGCTACAAAGAGAAACTCTGTCTCAGAGAGAGAGAGAGACAGAAAGAGAGACAGAGACAGAGACGGAGAGAGGCAGAGAAAAGCTATATACTTTGTGGTATATGTCAATATATATATTATACAAAAACAATTTAGTTATGGCACAAAGATATCACTTGGTTACATTAAAACACTCTCTTCAAATCCAAACATGGCCACTTACTATGCGCGCTGACCCCAGCATGGAACTGCAATGGGAGAGCCCAAGGCCTTGTGCATAGTAGGCCATGTGTTCTACCACTAAGTTAAACCCTCACCACAAATGTGACTCTTGTTCAATGGAATATTCCTCACGTAGAGACAAAGTCCAGTACTTTATTTAGATAACTACATTTGAATTACTATTAAACTTCAGTTTATCTGACCCTTTCAAGCTTTAAGGAAACCTGGTCTAGAAAATGAATTACATCAACTAGAAAATTCTTATTTTGAATTAATCAAATGCTTTATTGAATTTTATGTATTTCTGATAATTACATTAAAGTTAACTACTACAAAGGGCATTTGAGCAGAATGATTTAAAGATGAAGGGCAGAATGTAAAAACTTCAACCATATAGTTGTTTTATTGCCAAAGAAACCAAGAAAATCATCTATAACTTAAGATCAAAAGCCTGGTTACGGTAACTAAAGAAAATATTTTCTGAAAGAGAAACTTTAGTTTTTTAATAGACAAAACATTCACACTCGATGTATCTGAGTAAGTAATATGGGAACAAACAATACAAAGAATAGCCGCAAGAAGCATATGTAATTTTTTATTTCTTAAACTGTACTATGGACCTTTTAAAGTAACAGTGACTATCTCAAAGTTCACAATGGAATGCATAGTTTTCTAGACCTTTATCTTTATCTAACTGACACAGGATTTTATCCAATAACAAAACAAAACAAAAATGTAACTAATCTCTAACTGGATTCCTACAATACCAACAAAACAGTGGCATACATGAAAAGGAGCCAAACGTGGTTTTTAACCTCTTTTTTTCATAAAACCATAAAAAGCATAAAGCTGGATTAACTGCTTTCTGAACCCACATTTCACCAGCCGGGTTCTCATCCCCAGCTGGCAAAACTGGCAGTCCTTTATTTTTGTTTAAATACCTGGTTTTCAGCCAGAAGGGCAGGAGCACATAAAAAGAGGGTTACATTTGGAAGAGAATAGCAACTGAAAACCAAAACTACATTGTAAGAAAAAACTGTTAGATAAAATGTAATACCTTTTATTTACTTTTTAGAATAAACACATTCTTAATATAGGTGGTTTTACATTTGACACATGGACCTTCACTGACATACAGATACATGATCTTGTAACTGGAACTGCTTGCTGTTATCTCCTTGTGGTCAACAATCTTGATATAATGCATTGTATTACTGACATGCAGACTTTAGCATTGCTGGGAATGCACTCTAACAACTCAGCCACATTCTTAAGAACCTTTGCTATCAACAACAAAGAAATATTTTATGTAAGTTGTGAGGTGAAATGTTCAAGAAATAAAGATAGAAATGACTGTTACATTCTACACAGATACACAATGTGAAACATACTCTACTATTTATATATTTTCTATCTTAAATAAAATGCTTTCAAAACATAATTCTGTGAAATACTCTCAAATTTCCAAATGAAATTAATTATTCCAAACATAAGTATTTTATATTATTTTTGGGGAAAAAGTTTTTCTTCCTTATTCAAACTCCTTTTTCTAAAATTCTACTAGTGTAAAATTTGCATTTTTAAGGTAATTGTTAAAAATCTCTCTGTTCACTTCAAATGACTGTTTTTCTGTAGCAAACCAGCTCATCAATTTCATGGTCACTGTGAAACTACTAAGGGTATGAAAGACAGTGGTCTAAAAGCACAGTAATAGGGAAGTATACTTCAGCCCCATTCAACTTACTCTATCACCTAATTTATTAGGCTATAATTGCAGATCAGAACATATTCTGATAAGAAGTCGGTAAAAAAAAAAACTGATCTTGGTGAAATGACCTAAGCACCCCTTACCTTAAAATGACACAGATTTTTACCTCAGCAAGGGTGCAGACTTTTAGTGC
Source organism: Bramus lutescens (assembly GCA_001685075.1). Lineage (NCBI taxonomy): Eukaryota > Metazoa > Chordata > Mammalia > Rodentia > Cricetidae > Bramus > Bramus lutescens. The sequence continues at coordinate 634,853 of LOEQ01001811.1, forward strand.
TGCCTTCCACCCGAATACCCTTTGTAATTTTACATGTTAGCCTGTCTACTCAAAACAATTTCCACAACAAGGGACAAAAGAAAATGTACTAAAAGAAAAGATATATGCCATTAAGTGAGGCGAGACCATGTAAAATCAAAAGTCAAACAGCACAAACTCCAAGAAACAGGCTGGATTTCAATTTTCCTACCAGAACCCAGAAATTGCTTTACTCTCAGACATAATAAAACCCAATATTCAAGCATGTTAAAGCAGGCATCAGTTAACACCAAATATTTGTTAATGGCTGATGAAAATAGTTATTTTTTAAAAAATGGTAGGTAAATGAAAAACAATTTTAAATTGACAAATAAGCTCTTAAACAGTAATTTAAAGATATTTAAAAATTGTATATTTCAAAATGACATTATCAAGTAAATGCTTCCAACATTAACATAATAGGCATTTTCAAAAACATTTTATTTCCAGTATTATTTTACCAAACAAGATTTACTGTAAGTAAAGGGACACCTTTCTCAGTTTGCTAGTCAGGTCAAACAATGCACCCAAGGCTACCAATTATAAGGATATGATGTATGCCCTGGAGTGGCTTGCTGTTCAATCAATAATCCTGACAGAACAGATGGGAGAAAAATCAAACATCTAAACAAACTGTCTACACACCTATGTTGTGAAAGTAAACTGTGAACTTGGATGAACCAATTTACCACTTTTTCAAATTTTTTCTTTGGTAACCCCACATTTCAGGTAACTGATATATATGTTATGTAAAAACATCAATATATATACTTCATCATTTCTAAATGTTATTTCTCTATTCCTCACATCATTTGATATTTTATCAAATTGGCACTTGATAAAAAATGACAAGTTTTATTATTCAGATTTTAAGAGTACAGTTTCAAGAAGTAATAATTTATAATTTATAATAATTTATAATTCATAAAATTCTGAGTTTCATGGTTTGCCAATATTTTTCATATTATTATTTTAAATAACATTTTATATTTAATGCCAACTGTTCTAACTCTTAATATGGCATCCATGTCATGTTATTGCTCTGAGTTTTATGTTACCTCCTAGCAGTGTACAAATGCCTAAAGACAACTAATATCACAATTTCAAAAGCAAACCAAAGTCAGATTAGGAAAACCCCTCAAGACAAAAGCCAGATGTATAAGCATCAGGTACTAAATCCATAGATCTTCCTACAGTTCTCTACTGCTTCTTCAACGGCAAAGCAATAGACAGTAACGAATTCTAAGAAGCTGTGTCATTGTAACTCAAGTAAAAATAGGCATCATTAGTGTTCCTTAAGTAACTAACTTACGGTTACTGTTTTATATATCCTTGGGAGTCAGAAAATTTACAATTAAACCTTGGACTTCATCTAAAATCATACCAAATATTCTGATTCATCACATTAAAAAGATGCTTATGTGGGATTTAGCTAACAAAAACAAACAACAAAAAAAACAAAACAAAACAAAAAACTCCCAAATTAGTAAAAAGCACTAGCTGTAAAAGTTATAGGGCATTTATTCTATTTAACTTCACGTTTAAACAATATCCAATTATGTGACATTGGGATGACTGTTAATGTCACCCATAATAGGACCATAGTAAAGACATAAATTTAATCAAGTACCAAGCCCACTCATCTGATAGAGATTCTTAAATATAAATTCTAACTATCAAGCAGACAACAACCGGAACTAATTACTATGCCCCTGATGGGATTTAAAAGTATTTAACTTCCTGGTAATACTAGTGATGACATCTTTCCAGACTGCCAGAAAAAGGAAGTTTTAAAATAACATTTTTCACAAGGCTCATTAGTGCAAAATAATTTCATAATTTTTAGGACTATAACAAAAACCTATTCAAGGACTACTCTGAACATAACTGTGCACATTACTATTTCTGCCTGCAGATTAAAGATGCAAGCACACATAACTGGCCACACTCCTCTCTCACCCAGAATTTCCAAAGATGATACCGGAAGACTCCCCTAGACGTTCTGTCCCTTCACCTGCATTGCCTCTCGCTCCTCTTTTCCATGTTCCTACTTACTTCTTAGGAATTTCATGTACATTTCTGATTTTAAAATTTTATGTAGCTAATTTTCATTTGTACTATGATTTATTATAATAAAACAGATTTCTTTTTACCAAAAGTTATCAATTTTTAGAAGCATTTCATATATTCTCAATACTTCATATCAGATATTAGACATAGATTTTAAAAGAAAAATATACAGAATTCTAATAAGCAAATGTTTAGAAATGGGCTCTGAGAACTAATAAGAGTGAATTTAAAACTACATTTTTAGTCAGTAGGAGGAAAACACACTTTATACACTTAGAAAAATAAAATTTCCTATTTCCATTTTCAAAAATAACCACAGCTAGATATTATATTATACATTTCTCAAAAATCAAGTCATTTCAGAATCTCTGTGTTTTTTTTTAAGTTGGTTATCAAATAGTTTTATTTTTACACTATTACAGAAGTGCATTTCTCCAGGTTCCCCAAACCACCTTCCTCAACCTTGCCCATCTGTCACCATCTGCTTCTTTTCAGCATGTACTTTTTGTGTGATCACATAAGCATGTGAAAAATAACTAACATTCAGATGATTATCTGCTCGTACATTTGAGGACTGGGCACAATAAAAGTGAACTGCCAAAACGCACTTAACACTTTTAATTTTGTTGGGTCTTGCATGTAAGCTACATTTGATTTTCAAACTGTTTTACAGTTGGAAAGTTGAGCAGGTACTGCTAACTCAAGAGCAAAGCTGAGACTCCAAATAATTAGCGCTGCATAAAATCATCTGGATTTAATAGGATCCAAACTAAATAATGAAATTTTTAAAGAATTAGATGTGATTTCTAATTTTTTATAATTTATAGGTGTTTAAACCCAGCACAGACTACAAAAACAGAATCCTCTCAAGACATATTATGGTCTACAATTATCTAATGGATTGGTTTTATTTTCGTGGACTACAACAAGAAAAATGAACTCATTTAAAGCTGTACATATCAATTTCTTTCCAGAGATGCTGCACATGAGATGTCTAGTTTACAGTTTGTCAGATCCTAATCTATATAATCTCCTCAAAGATTATCTTCCTAACAGTAAACTGCCACTAAAGGTATTATACTGTATACATCATTATTCATAAAAAGAGGTTAAGAGAAAATACTTATTTAGCTATTCAGTTTTCAATTAGTAGTATTTTATCTAGAAAATTACCTTTTCAGGTGGTATTTACCTAATAATAATAATAATAATAGTCCATATAAATGTAAGCATTTACCTAAATGTGCTGTAGGTCTGATACAAAGGGCATTTAATAAACTGGCGTTAGATGACTTCTCATATGCTTTTTGAGGAATCTTTGATGTTAACACCATCCAAATTAAATAGCAATCACTACAATCAGATAGAAATAACTGAAAAGAGCATGCAGGTTGAAAGGAAGGCTGCTGCATGATGTCCACATCTGTACAGATAGTGCTCAAAGAGCAGAAGTGAGAACACCAACGGGATTCTTGCACAAGAGCAGCAGTCAACGATGCACTGATCTTATCTTCCTATCAAGAAAAGATCAGCATTGAGAATGGTGCAGAATAGAAATGAAAGGTTCAAAACATGGTAGACACTATCTGAAAGTAAAGAGAAAGCTAGTTTCAGCATGAGATAGTCTCTCTATCTGACCATGTAAATCCCACTGTATCACACCCCTGGCTTACAATTCACAGGTACTCCTCTACCCAAGGGATTCCAAATGAGTTCCTTTGCATCCCACCCACTAGCCACGTGTCCATCCTCCCTCCGTCCTTACTCTGTGTTAGGGTCCCTATGCCACATTCCCCAGGAGGGCTTATTTTGTCCTCCACTGTTATAATATAACTCTAGATGTTATTTTCCTGAGCAGCAACCTGTATTAATTATACTCTATCACTTTACTAAACCAAAAGATAATTGAAGATAATCATTTCCTAGTTTTTCTGTATACCTGGCACCTACCATAAAGCCTAAAAGCTTGTTAAGTATTCAGTATTTCTTTACTCCACAAATAGATATTATTCAATGACATGGCACAAATTGATGACTAGAATATGAAAGTACATTTTTATGTCTTAGGTAAGGTAAATATATTCCAAGATATTCCAATTTAACAAAAATGTAGTAAAAGATATAGATATTTAGGACACATAATTTGAATTACTTGAAAACTTGGTTGTTTCAAAGTCTGTCATCTACAAAAAAAAGAACTGCAATGATCAGTTTTTCTATAAATGTGCCAAAATTTAAATTAATAAAATATCTGTATCAATCATAGATGGATAAACAAATTGCTTTTTAAAGACTCTAATACTTTAAAAAGATATGCAGGAATTAACCAGGGGATGGCTTAGGAGGTAAAAAGTGCTTGCTGAGAACTTGACAAACTGAGTTTGATTCCCAGGACCCACATGGTATAAAGAGAGAATGAGTCTCTGAAGGCTGTCTACTGACTGCCACGTGTATATGTCAGCCCATGCACACACATGCATAAATGCACAAACAATAAAATAATAAAATAAAAAAATTAAATATGTAGAATGACTACTTAATGTCTTTTTAAAGAAACACAGTTTCTTGAGTATTGGTAACTCTTAGAAACAAGTCTCGTTACATTCAGTACTTGGTTTTGTCTTTCAGTTGATGTCTCCACAGAAAACAGTATTTTTTGTGTTTCTTAGGAGATCATCTGCTTCTCAAATGAAACATGTTTATCTTCTCCAGAATAATTTCTTTTAATTGTGACATAACTAATTTTGGTATTCTAAATCTGGGATGCCATAATTCATCACAAATGTATAGCAAAGGCAACTGAATACCAGAAAAACAAAGAATTTGTTTCCCTGACCCTCACAAAAACAAAACTAGTACATAAAATATGATCTTATATTTGAATAAACAAAACACAATTTCTAAAATTTCATTTCTTTCACAAAAACAGAATTTTAAACTTCAGCCTCTATAACACAGAAAATTACATGCTTGGCAAGACAACAACACTTGGAAATGTACTATATTTTAAGTATTAGCACTTATTTATAATGACTAGGCCTTTTGAAATGCTAATTGTACTCCTAGTTTAAAAAACTAATACTGTAAGGCAACATGCTAATACATACATAATTTATTCTAATTTCTAATTTCTTCTGATTACCATTTCCTGTCAGGCCATCATTCATATAATTGAAGATGAAAAGGTAGGCTTTGTGGTCTAGCAACCCTAATTAGAATCCTGATCCTCCTGGGAAGTACAGAGGAGTAATATGACCAAAATATATTATTTACATAGATGACACTCTCAAAGAGTAAATAAGTTTTTTGTTTTTTAAAGAACCTTGAATTATTGTTTGCCCCACAATACCTCCCCAGCTGGGTTCAGATCACTAAAATGAAAAATGAGTTTCACTATATTCCACATGTTATTTCAAATGTCACAGGGACAGAGTGATGATTAATAACAGAAATCTACTCATCAAAGGAAGATTCCATCACCTTTAACATCAGTCACACTGTTTTTGCTGCACTCTAAGGGAGTGGGACCATTGGTACAGCTCCCACCACTTCTGACTGCCTTTTGTGTACTCCTTCCTTTTCCTCTGTGTTGGTTTTCTCCTTAGCACTCATGTATCTGAGCAAACATCCCTTTTGTAGCCATCTATCTGTGGAAGATTTTGTTACCCAAATGTATCTGCAATAACTCCACCTCACATGCTCCTCTGTAATGGGTGGTACAATCTATGTATGTACTGTCTGAGTCTGTGAGTGCTTACAACAGCTTCAAGGAATAAACATATGACAAAAGTGATGTGGGTCCTTTGAAAAAAGCCAAAAAATGAGATGACACACAAATGATCTTAGCAGCATTTTCCTTAACAGCCAAAATGGGTACAGTGTGGGTGAAACTCAAAGACAATTTGCTAAGGAAAGAGCCAGACATAGAAGGTGTCATGTCATATAATTTTATTTACAAGAAATGTTCAAAAAGCTACAAGGAGAGCCTAGAGAGAAAGGATGAGAAACTAATGAAGGTGAGGTCATAGCTGGAATTACTAAAACATTTTGGAAATAGAAGTAAGTGATGGTTGCACAAAACTCTAAACATTTTAAAAAGTAAATTATTGACTAAAAATGTACATGGCATGTGAACTGTAACCAAATAACAAAAACTGAAAAAGAATCTTTAAAAACTGAACTTTTAACAGCTTACTAGACTAAAAACAAAAGAGAAAGAGGGAAGGACTGGGGGAGTTTAAGATTGTTTCTTAGTTTTTCCTATGCCATTTACTGTTAGATATTCAGGCCAAAGAACCTTGGCCATTTTGAAGAAACCAGAGCCACAGAGAAACTGTAAGTGATCATGTCAACAACATTAATGACTAGCAGCAGCTGCCACACAGAAGAGTGAAGGTACTTCTAGATAATTTCATTTTCTAAGCAGTGAAGTCTTTTGGATAAGAACACGTGTTAGTGTTAGCAGAACAAAACAAAGCCATCTGTGCAACCCCATCCGCATGCCTTGATGTAAAATCCAAGGTTACATGAGTTTCTGTTTCATCACTGAACATTTGAGTAGGTTGTTACACAGCAATTTCTAACTGGTACACCCTAAGATCGTTACACCACATTAAATCTTTCCCTTTTTCTTCCCCTTTTCTTCCCTATGGAACTTTATGTATTATGTTATATAGACTGTCCTTCTGTCCTATAGAAGAAGTTCCTTGAGAGCAGTCATTTTCTATCTTTCTCCTACACTGGCACATCACACACACACACACACACACACACACACATCTTCAAAACAGAGCAGAAACACAATAGATTCTTAAATAAACTAATGATCACCTCATGGATTGGGAGCCTCCACCTCCTCCTTTCTTGTGAGCCCCAAAATATAAGTAATTTTTTTCCTTTTCCAAAAAAAACCCCAATTTCCATTATTTAAGCATGAACACCAATAAGTACTATAATCACTGCTTCTTCGTAAGGTCGAAGATTGTTTTAAAAAAACTATAAATATGCTTATTGAATTATTCAATTATTCTAGTTTCATAAGAAAAGTAAAATATAAAGAAATAAGACAAAATAAAATGTATATAGTCAAGAAAAAATATGATTTAATCTACTAAAACAATTACAAACTTTAACATATTAAAAACTTTATTACAAACCACAAAATTTTATTTCCACATCTATAGCCTGAAAATACCCCATTAAATGAGTTAAAGGCAAAATAAATTTTGATTGAAATCTTTTTTTTTTTAGAAGTAGGGAGTACTGCAATTTGAAAAAAAAATTTTTCCCCTTGAGAAACACTAGTGCTATTGTTCTTTTAAATGGAATTTAGGCCTACCTCTGGTGCCAGATATTCTGGGGTACCACAGAATGTCTTCATGGTGGCTGCATCTGTGATTCCTTCTTTGCAAAGTCCAAAATCTGTAATTTTTATATGGCCATCTTTATCCAGCATCAAATTCTCCAACTATGTAAAAACAGCATAAATCATTCTGTAAGTTTCAACATGAGAACAGTTTCAGAAAATGATTAATAAAGTACTAGAAGGAGACACGGGTATATTTAATGGAGTTGTCAGGCCTTGCAAGTCCTATAACTTCACATGTAAAATAAAGGATCTTTTATCAAACATTTGTTGTGAAAAAATTACTGACTTTAACATCAGTAGAAAAAGTAGCATAGCCTTAAGAACCATTCCTGATTAAGTTCTAATGATAAAAGACTAATCAGAATCAATCTCGGTAAGCAACATCAATACTTTGTACTGTAAAGTATTTACAAAACCCCAAGTTTCATATCATTTACTGTCAATTTCAATATTTCCCTTGACAGTTAGCATACTGCTTTTTGCTTACAGAAACATTCTTTTGATAGTTTGAGTTTTGTAAGAGAAGATAATTCCTTTTGTAGTTCTTACTAATAAAAAAACCCAACTCTTTTAAACATAAAAAGAAAAAGAATACCAAAGTGAAATATGTTATAAAGCTGGAGTCTCTGAACCCAACTTTAATTGATAGGTAACAAAGAGAATTGTAAAGATTTAACCTTTGGCAAAAATCATACATCTCAAGTTATGAGATGCTCAGGTAACAAGAAATTTTGGCAAAGCCAACACAATTAAGAATACCAGTGTAGTTGACCCTCCCACTCAGACCTCAGCTACAGTATCATCACATGGAGATCTGTGTGGATTGAGATATAATCACACAGCTGCCTACAGAATACGAAGTGTGAAAAGCACCTTAACAAGGTGCAGAATACTTTTATTTAAGGAGTAAGTAGATGCCTTAATATGGCATTCAAAGTATTTTTCAGAACTCAAGTTAATGTGAAACGTAGAGAATGCCACATATGAACATAGGTAGGGCTAGATACAAATCATACAAATATGTACACAACATCTGCAATATGGTCATGTTTTATATAATCAAAAATTAAGTGAGCAAGTTATGTTCAAAGCAGAAACCACAGCAATATATCTTTTTATATAGCACTTCAACAGATTACTTGATTGAACTGAATGTTCAATACACTCCAAACAAAATGTACTTCTGAACAGTAACTTTTTCTTCAGCTTATTTACAGAGCAATAAAAAGAACCTTAACTATACCATTAAACTATTTTCCAAAAATTAAGCTATTTTATCCAAATTCAGATACATTTGCTTGCATCCTTATTTTATTTTTCTACCAACTTACAACCTAGAAATAAAGCCCAATTTGCACAAACAGCATTACGTCCTGAGTATTAACTCCAACCAAGAACTCTCAAGAGTGTTTCTTCTTATTATTTTCTCTGCTGTGGTTGGTCTTGCTTTTCTCTGTACCTCTTCTAAACACATTCCTTATTCAGCCTCCTCTAACTTCCCACGGTTAAAACAAGGCACATGCTGAAACTCAGTTGCCTTGCTGAATACAACCTACATTCCCTGTTCTTAATTATTTTAAAATGTGTTTTCTATGAATATTCATACTAGTCCTTATTTAACTAATGTGTTAAAGAATTTAAAATTTTTCTATAACGTTTCTAAAAATAGTAATAATTCTTATAAACATAATGTATAGTTTTCGTAGAAGATCAAATAATAAATACCAATTAGAAAAAGTGAATAAATCTTCTATCCTACTGTACACGCACTATAATCTAGTTTGTATATATTACACCAATCCTGCTCATATAATTTATATGCATCTGAAAGTATTCTTTTAAAAAACTTATTAATGATTTATTTATTCTTATTTTATGTGCACTGATGTCTTGCTTCCATGTATGTATGTATAAAGATGTCAGACCCCTGGAATTGGAATTAAGCTGCCATGTGGTTTCTGGGACTTGAACCCAGGTCCTCTAGAAGAGCAGATAATGCTCTTAACCACTGAGCAATCCTGTCAGCCCCCAGAAAGTACTATTAAAAAGAGAAATATAATATTATTTTGCTGCATTTGAAAAAACTTATTCTGAATGATTAGTTTTAAACAAAAGAAAAAAGAATCCAAAATGAATAAACTTGTCTTTTTTCCCAAAATTTGGGTAAAATTTATTTTTAAAAAATCCTGAACTGCATCAAGATTTGCGGCACCATATCTCAGCTGAGGAAGGAAATGAAGTTAATGACAAGTGATAGACAAGTACAGAACAATGGTGACCATTCTTCCCAGTTGTCCCAGAAGTTGGTTCTCAGAACATGGAACTTAAAAATGCTCTAACTGGACATTCTTGAGTAAATCAAGGCAGCTGACTATCATTCCTTTTATATTACTTAATTAGCTTCTCTTCGAAAAGTATTACAATGATATACTAAGAAATGAGATTAAAGCTGAAGGATGATGGTAAGAAATGGTAAGGAGTCACAGCAAAGGTCACAGGAACACACACAATACATGGCGGGAGAAGACAGCAAAATGATTAGGGTATTGAGTGAAGTCTCGTGGCTTGCATTAAATTAGTTCTCTGCTCCTTTTCACTGATAATTTCTGACACATTAATTTTTACATACCTAACTTTCATTTGCACACAATACTCAATTACAGTATCTATTTGAAATGAGGATTTTAAGCATACAATGAGATGAATAAAAGAGTTAAAACTGTAAGAATGTGACAATCATTTCTTAATGATGGAGAACTTAATGTTTAATCTGTTGAAAAACAGTTTTTGTAAAAGATCAAATAATAAATACTCATTAGAAAAAAGAATAAATCTTCTCTCCTACTATGCACCCATTACAATCTAGTTTGTATATATTACACCATCTGCCTCAAAGATGTGTTACATTTGTTTATGCTGCATTTGTTTAATTACATAAATATGTGTTGCATCTGTTAACCTTGCCTGATTGGTCAACGAAGAGCTGACACCTGATTAGTCTAATAAAGAGCCAAATGGCCAATAGCTAGGCAGAAGAGGGAAAGGAAAAGCTGGCAGGCAGAGAGAATAAACAGGAGAAATCTAGGCTCAGGAGAAAAGAGAGAAACAGAAGGAGGAGAAAATGAAATAGACACCCACCCGGGGCCAGAAGTCACTCAGCTGCTAGTCAACCAGACATGAGAAAACAAGATACACAGAAAGAAAGAAGATTAAAAAAAAACTGAAACAAAAGGTAGATGAAGTGAAACAGATTAAGTTAAAAGAGCTAGGTTAAAAAAAAAAAAGCCTAAGCTAGGCAGAGTATTCAAAATGAGTCATGATTTGGGAGCTGGTTGGTGGCCCCAAAAACTGGTATTCGTTTGTTTTGGGTGAAAGTCTAGCTGTGTAGCCCAGATTGTCCTGGAATTCACGATGCAAATCCATGTGGCTTTAAGGGCAATGCTTCTGCCTCTGCTGTACACTGCATGCCTCAATGCTGAGCCATCTAGAGGATGATTTTTAAGTTATCAAAATGTCCTGAGAACTCCTGAACAATACTTTCTTTTAATAAAAAAGCAAAGTTCAAGGATGAAAACCTACAAAAATATTTCTTCAGTTCAGTAAGTTTATTAAAGTACTTATTTTTCAAATAAAATAAAATATAAACATCTATTTCTTAGTTATTTTACATGTCTACTTTCATTCATCAATTACTTGTTTTTTATCATTATCATATTTTATCATACCTAAAATATCACATTGTGAATGACAAAAAAAATCACTTATCACCAAAGAATAAACAGCGGTCATCACCTTAGAAAATACCCCATATTTATTTTTTAAAAATCAAGTCTAATCTTATATCAAGATAAATTAGGAAGTAACATACAATCATTATATACTCAGTATTTTGCACATGATTCACTAATGTTCTTATACAATATATAAAAAAATAATAAGTGAGGTGATTCATGAGCTTGCAGGATCCACAAATTCACCTAAACATCTAAGATTCACTGCCTCAGAACTCTTAATGTCAACAATTTGTGTATTAGATTAGTTAAAATCCAGTTCTACTGTGTAAATAAGGAACTAAACATTTGAAAATGCTCTCTCTTTGATTTTATCTTCCAAATCTCATGGTTTTTCATTCTTCCTAATGAATGCAAAATTCATTATCGGTTATTGTTCAAGCACTCTCAATTTTTAAAATTTAAGACATCTGTTTTACTTCCACAATAAGCTTCCCAGATTAAGGATACTATAGTAGCTTACAGTTAATAGATGCACAGCTAGCAAAAGCAGGAATATTCCTACTGTTATACTGGCTTTTTGGGAACCCATTATCTTTGGATGGATACCTTGTTGATAGATATTATATCTATCAGCCTATTTTTAATATGGAGGGCCTTGAACCTTCCTCAGAGCAATGTGCCTTACCCTCTCTGAGGAGTGGATGGGGGATGGGGAGAGAGTGGGAACTGGGATTGGTACATAAAATGAAAAAACATAGTTTGTTTTCTTTTTTAAAAAAGTAAAAAAAATGGAAAATAAAAATAAAATTAAAAATTTATGCAATGCCTATAAATGACAATACCATTTGTATTACTCTGAGGAATATCACACTTTTGGGCTGGGCATTATTAAGATACAATGCCGTATATAATTATTATACCAATAAATGGCAACATTTATTGCCCAACTCAAGTGGTAAACATTATTTGACAGTGATCTTGATTCCATTTGTACATGAAGAAATTGTAAACTTAAAATCCTTTTAAGCTAGGTAGTAGTGGTACATGCCTTTAATCCCATCACTTGGGAAGAAGAGATGGGAGGATTTCTGTGAGTTGAAGGCCAACACGGACTACAAGAGCTAGTTCCAGGACAGACTCTAAAGCTATACAAAAAAAAAAACCTGTTTCAAAAACAAACAATCAAACAAAAACTATAAAAAACCCCAAAACAAACAAACAAAAAACTTATTTTAAAACTTTTTTCATGGTGATCTGTGGACAAAAAAATTAACAACCCACTTAGTTTCTTTCTGTTTGGTTGGTGTGTAGAATATAACTCTAAAATTCTTAGCTATCCTTAATCATTGTTTCCAAAGCTTTTATACCTCATAGTAAAGCTAAGCAACTGAAATTCAGAGTACATTCCAAGGTCAGTGGAAAGGCTGCCTGAGAAATTCAAGTTTTAGGCATCATGATGCCTCAGGCACAAGACGGTAACAAGGAATTCCTGCTCAGCACATTTTAGATCTAGGTGACCAACATACATTCCAAAACTGCACCAGAAAACAGATTGAATGAGCATGGAACTGAGTGTGTTAAATGCTCATCATTCATTCAATTGTATTCTGGAGGTGCCTCTGAACCCTCTGAAGGCAAGGTCACGAGGGTGGCCCTGAGATGAGAAACGTTTGTTCTATTATAGGTCAGGAAGAATAAACAAACAGATGATAGATAGGTAGGTAGGTAGATAGATAGATAGATAGATAGATAGATAGA
>LOEQ01001811.1:647823-666879 GCA_001685075.1 Bramus lutescens
TAGATAGATAGATAGATAGATAGATAGATAGATAGATAGATAGATGCATATATACATATACAGATGCATTATCAATAAATAATTTTTACCATTCACCCTTATACCTCACTTTAGCACAGATGAACCAATTTCAGTTTTAGAGACCAATACTGTCTTTGGCTCAAGAAGGCAGAGTTCTATTCTACACAAGCAGATCTAGCTGATGTGGGATATTCTTCTGTATATGGGTTGTTTTTATTGGTTAATGAATAAAGCTGTTTCAGCCAATGGCTTAGTGTAGTTAAGCCAGGCAGGAAATTCAAACAGAGATAGAGAGAGTAAGCGGAGTTGAAGGTGACACCATGTAGCTGCAGAAAGAAAAAGACGCCAAAATCTTACTGGTAAGCTACAGCCTCATGGTGATAAATAAATTAATAGATATGGGTTAATTTAATATGTAAAAGCTAGCTAGGAATATGCCTAAGCCATTCGCCCAGCAGTGCTGTAATTAACACATTTTCTGTGTGATTATTTGGGTCTGAGTGCCTGGGAAATGAAAGCACATTCTCTGTTTACATAATGGCGCCCCAATGTTCAGCAACATACCTCCACATAAGGCCTAAAAAAGCATTTAAAAAGTGCTTATAGACCCACAAAATGGGAATCAATTGCAGTTTATTGGTAAGCGTATTTTTCAGATAGGCTCTGTTTGCTGGCAGTGAGCAGAGAGGCATGGTTTCTTTGAGAGCCAACTTCCTGGTTCATGCAACCAGCACAAACTCTGTGAGGAGGTCCTGTTATAGAGCACTTAAATGGGTTTGTGAGCAGCATGCTACTAGTTGCTTAATGTAAACAGAGACGCCCTGTATCCTCGAGTTGGGGCCATGAGCACAGAGGTTGTGAACATGCCTCCACCATGGAGGATGGGGGTGGAGCCAACAAGCAAAGCTGCAGGGTTAATCCTAGTGACAGCTGCTTAGAATTTTTAAAAATGCTCTTGGTTAGAAAAGGATTGCAGATACATAGTAAAGAGATTCAGACCAAAAAATAAAAAAGGCCTCTAAACAAGCTATAGTAAGTTTAATAAATGTGCATGTTCTTAAGACAGAGAGGATAAAAGAGCCATAGATTAAAAAAAAATATAAGGAAAAATAGAATAAAAGATCATAATGGGGCATGAAAAGATAGAAAATACAAAAAGTCTGGATTGTGTATATTATTTTGCTTTTGTTGAAATTTTTGACTGCAGAGAGACATTTGATTCTGGGGGTTGCTAGGCTAAACCAATAAATTTATTTTAAAAATATCTTGACTCAAAATTTGAGTCTAAGGATATGTTACTTTGGAAAAGAGGTTCTGTTTTTATTTCCACAGAGAACAGGAACCTGTGGATTCTTTCCGGGCTAATATGGTTTTGGATGTTGTTTACAAATGCACTTTCTGCTTACGTACATAATATTATTATATCCTTCTGGGGTCTTTGATGGAATTGAAGACAGACAGTTATAGTTTTATTTAGTTATTATAAAAGATAAAGCAAATACAAAACTTTGGACTCACAAAGATGAAATAGATAATAGATTTTTTTCAATTTTTGCCTAGATAGACTAAATATTGTAACTGTAATTCTTGTTTGATAAATGTTTTGTTATTAAGTCATTTTACTATGTTAAAGTTAAAACCTTTCTTTTTATTTAGACAGAAAAGGGGAGATTATGTGGGATGGTCATTCTTTATATGGATTACTTTATTGGCTGATGAATAAAGCCATTTCAGCCGAAGGTTTAGCAGAGTAAAGCCAGAAGGCAAATCCAAAGGTGGGGGGAGGGCAGAGTCAAAGAGACACTACGTAGCCTCCAAAGAAGAAATATGCCAGAACCTTACTGGTAAGCCACAGCCTCATGGCAATACATAAATTAATAGAAATGGGTTAACTTAATATGTAAGAGCTAGCTAGGAATATGCCAAAGCCATTGGCCAAACAATCCTGTAATTAATATAGCTTCTGTGTGATTATCTGAGTCTGGGTGCCTGGGACATGAAAGTGCGCATCCAGACAGATGCTGACATCTCACAAGATGACCTGTAGAAACTGAATGATCATGGATCCTAGTGAGCAGAAATACTAAAAGAAAAAAAAAGTACAATAGTGGCAGTGGCAGAAACTCTAGCCCCACATTACCAAGATATTTAAAAATTTGCTATATACAAGTAAAGAGACAGCTCAATGGTATCATTTGATTATACAGGTGGGAGCTGCTCTTAAAGTTACTGGCTTATATTTTCTAGAAAGGGTGAAATGCAGAGTTCAGAGTATTGTTAGAATTGAGAGCTATATATGCTGGAGAAGTTACTTAGTGAGTAAGCTCACTTGCTCTTTCAGAGGACTCATGTTTGATTCTCAGCAACCATACTGGTTCACAGCTGTCTCTAACTCTATTTCCAGAGAATTCCAAGGCTCTTTACTAGGCACACATGTGGTGCACAGAAACATATGTAAGCAAGACACCCATACACATAAAATTTTAAATTATTTAAAGATTTGAGAATTACAGAATCTGTCTTCAACTCAGGTTGCAAATAAGTCTCTCTTTCTGTATTAAAAAATATATCACTATTTCAGAAGAATATCAGAGGACTTATAAAAACTCCAAGCCTGTGGTAAAAGGACAGTTGGAGGGTTCTTTTACTGTTATCCTAAACAGACAGAAAATAAAACTAGATATTCCAAAGTATTATACAGTAGCAACATACAGATCTTTCTATCTCCTCATACTCACTAAGAGAAATTAATGACTAATTCTAGAATCATTACATTCACATCTATAAATGTCCCTGTCTAGCCTTGTCTGGACATGGACAACCATGGTCACTGTAAATAAATACTGTGCTTGTAAGTAAGGAATATGTAGAAAAGAAAATATACAATTTTCACTACTGAAGATTCTTGTACGCACGTGCACGTATACACACACACACACTAAATAAATAAATCTTAATCTTTTTAAAGAAGTTCAGCCACTGCAGGCATCTCAAGCTGATTTGCATATAAATAGCTATCAATTCATTAATAAGATCAGAGTCCACTCTGAGACTCATCAACATGAGTACCTAAATGGGGGCAGGAGGTGTCCTTTTTATGGCAGGATTTCACTCCATAGCTTTGGCTGGCCTGGAACTTACAGGGCTAGAAGAAGAGGCTGTCCTTGAACTGAGAGATCCACCTGACTCTGCTTTCTAGGTAGAGGGAAGTTGTGAGCTATCACACCTAACTCTAAAACAGTTTTTGGTGATACTGTTTTTAAAATATCTAATATCTAAAGCAGGCATTCAGATATTTCCGGTTAATTTCAGTTTCATAAAAACCTAAAGGTTTGGGGCTGGAGAGATGACTGAGCATTTAGCAACATTCACTGTTCTAAAGGCCTGGAGTTCATTTCCCAGAACCACACTAGGGTTCTGCAACTGCAGTTCCTGGGGATTTGACACTTCTTTCTGGTCTCTGCGGGAACATGCACAAATGCATAAATATGCACACACACAGATACACACACAAATAAAAATATTAAGTCTTTAAAAATAAACATAAAGGCCGAGAAGATGATTCAGTTGGTAAGGGGCTTGCAATCCAAGCATGAGTACCTGAGTATGGATTCCCAGGACCCATGGAAAGCATTACCCCAGTGACTCTTCAGTGAGAAGGAAGTAGAAACAGAATTGCTGGAAACTCAAGATTCACCTAGCCTGGCACAAACAATAGTAAACAGGAAACCTTGTCTCTAACAAGATGAAAGGTGAGGACTGACATACAAGGTTATGTCATCTGACTCCAAATGTATAACATGCTATACACACACCACAGAATATACTAAATACACATATCACAAAGACTTTGAAAACAGATATGATCCAATACATTTCCATTTTCTTGTCTAGTTTTCAACTCTAGAAAGAATGTTATAAACAGAACCACATTAAACCAGGAAGTATGATTCACGGTGCTATACTTTGGACCTTAGCAGTTCTTTAGATCAGCCTGGTGATATTGGATGAGGGTAGGACCTTTAGAAAATGGGGTCCAGAGAGAGGCACTAGTCCCTTAGTCCACATTCTTGAGGGACAGTGGGAGGAGCACCCTTTCTCTTCTACTGGCTTCACTGATGAGTTAGATAGATTCTCTACTATGTGATTCCTGTATTGCTATATGGATTCTTCACATCAGAGGTCCAAAAGCAAAGGGTCTACCTAATGTTGGAGTGGAATGAAACCATTGAAATCTATGGGCTAAAATAAAACCATTTTCTTCGTAAGTGTTATATTATCATAATAGAAAGCTGACTGACAAACTCATGTTCCAATAATCTTGTTAGTGTCGATTTAGTTTTATGCTTGCAGAAAACTGTCTTGAATCCAGACCTTGATTTCCTGTGATCCTACCTAAATTATCCCATTCTGTCATGCAAAAGCTTGTGAACTTCAGATGCAAAGAGCATGAATGTAAATCTTAAATTTTGCTTTCTTAATTATGTATGTTCTGTGATACACAATATGCTCTCTATTCTATACTATAAATGTATTTCCAAGATTAAATTAATGAAACATTTTTGAAACAGAATTTTGAAAGACCATAGAAAATAAAAACATTTGATAAAGTTACAGCCTTGTATATGGTAACTATATGATGGGCATTCACATATAGAGTACACACTATATTATACGTCAATAAATGTAATTTCATCATCAACGATATAGCAACAAAATATATATTTAATGACCTTTACTATAGTAATAATTCATTTGACTAGAGATGTCAGTAGGCAACTCTGACCAAGACCCTCTGGCTGCTGCACTCCACACTGATGCTAGGGCTCAGATGAACTGTCTTCTTCAGATCTCTCTGAACTAGTAAGTCTGTCTACTACTGCTAATTATTTTGGATTAACCCAGTACTTCAAAAGTATTCTCATTTCTTTAACTCCAGGCTTCGCTGCCTTCTTGTTTTCCATAAATATGATGCATTAGCATGAGTAGTGATGAAAAATGTAAATTATGAAGAGATAAGTTAAGGATTTTTAAGTACAGTTGGAAAATTATATTATATATATGTATAACTAGGGTTTTTAAAGGATCTATACTTTTCACATAGAATAGATGTAAAGGTGCTGAATTCCACCACATTCCTAGTTCTAAGATAAACTAAATATAACCATCTAGTTGAATGTATTCATTATGGCACTCAGACATTTAACCATACCTGAACTAGATATTTTATGGCTGTATATCTCATTATCTTTAAGTACAGCATTCTAATCCTTCATTTAAATTTTAATTGACTATACAACAATATAAACTAATTTTAGTATTACTGTATGAAATGATATCTTATAAGACAGTTATCCATAACATAAATGAGAGTTATAGAAAATCCTGAAACAAACTAGGCGCCTGCTTACATAACTGGATAAGAATTAAGAGTCCCAAATAGCTTTATAAGTAAGACAGTAGTAACAGGATATTATTTCTTAGGCACATACCCAACTTCATACAAAATGTAATTCCATGAAAATATCACATAACTTCTATTTTTTTCTGGTTTTTTCAAGACATGGTTTCTCTGTAGCTTTGGAGCATAACTTCTATTTTTACAAACCAAATTATACTTTAAATGAAATAGTTCTGTGATCAGTAAGGCAATTATCAATCCAATTTCAATAGGTAAATATTACCACATGATTTCTATTTTTCCCTAAGTACTGGGGTCTGAAATCATGCATGCTAGGCAAATCCACTGGGCTACACACACCTGGTATGTGTTTGTAGTATATGTGTGCAGGCACATGTGTTTGTATGTGCTGGGGAAGTTCCGGTAAGAGTGATAAATACTACCATATTTAAAATTCTAAGAAGTACATCTAAATCATTTGATTAATTTGTATTAGTGCACCTGTGAGAACACGTGGAAACAAGAAATTGATATTGGGATTTCTTTCTCAATCACTTCTCCATTTAATTTCTGAGACAAAACTTCCCACTGAACCTGAGGCATGCCATTCAGGCCAAACTGGCTGGCCAGATATGCCCCAGGGTCCACTGATCTTCACTTTCTAGAGTTTAAAACATATGACCATGCTTGGCTTGTATGTGGGCAATGGAGTTTGGAACCCAAGTCCACTTGCTTGCCCAACAAGGACTATACCCACTGAGCTACCACTCAGTCCAGTATTTATTTTCAGACAAAGTCTCACTAGATCGCGCAAGGTACCTCATATTTGTGATCATACTTCAGTGATTCTATAGGTGGGTTTACAAGTATAGACTAGTCTAGCTTCCCTGCCCCAACCGCAGCACTGTGTGCCTAAGTGCTGGGATGAAAGTCAGTGTCATACCTAAACTGAGCAAGTGTATGGCCACTGAGCTGTACTCACAGCCTTTACATTTTAAAGAAGATGCTAAAGTTAAGAATTTGCTGAAAATATGCCAGGATCAGGATTCCTTAACATAGTCAACCTTATTCATGACCGCATCATGAGAATTATCATTTACTTACAGGATCTCCTGCAGGGAGCACCAAATTACAGAGTGTAGTCAAATCTAAACCACTGACTGCTTTCATAAGTAAATATTTGTGAGAATATCGCCAAACACTGATTTACATAATGGCTAAGGCTGATTTTACCTTTCAGTGGCAGTGATGAATAGTTCTAATAGAGACTTGACAGACAGAAAAGGCAAAACTACTTGTTACCTTGCCTTATAGAATGCTTACCTATTATAGCTGTTTCAGCAATGTCCAAGCTTTTATTACCAACACAGCAATACAGGGTTTTGACAAATGAAAAACTAAGCAAACTACTGAGCTTATAGAAAAATGTGAGGAATATAATCATATCAAAAAGTTAATACCACAAGGAAAATGCATGTTTTCCTTCAAATAACCTTCTTACCAAAGCTTCTTCATAAATATTTTGTCTGAAGATAATAATGAAGTTGCAAATCACCTAACTTTAACTCAGATGTTTATCATTTCTATAATTATAGCATTTACAGGAAAATGAAATTACTCTTGGTAGGTAAGTTTTGCACAGTCAAGAGAATTTTCATATGCCAAAAACCAAAACATAAAAGAACCACTTACATATCAGTGAATGAAATTTCAGATCAACTACAGCAAAAAACATTCCTAAGAAGACTGCTTTTCTCAAAACTGTGTAACTTTGTAATTACTTTGTTTGTCCCTACAGTCTCTGCAAAAAAAAAAAAGCCCAAATGTTGATT
Organism: Bramus lutescens; assembly: GCA_001685075.1. NCBI lineage: Eukaryota > Metazoa > Chordata > Mammalia > Rodentia > Cricetidae > Bramus > Bramus lutescens. Next base: position 655,078 of record LOEQ01001811.1, read on the forward strand.
ACATTTTTTTTTTACCTTGAGATCACGGTAGACAATCTTTCCAGAATGTAGATAGTCCAAAGCAGAGACAATTTCTGCACCATAGAAACGTGTGCGGTCCTCAGAGAACACCCGCTCTCTCGACAAATGGAAAAACAGCTGCAGGGTAAACATCAGGGACAAGATTGTAATAATTACTGATTTAGTGGGGGAAATTAACACAAACATAAAACACCTCTCATCACCATATTGTGATGATAGATAGTGTACTCTCAGTGGACACCGAGCACTCTAAGACAGCAGCTGGCTTATCTTTTGTAGGTTTCCAAGGGGAAACTGCGAGCTGTTAAATCAGCGTTTTAATCAATATACCAATCTTGTTTAAGGCATTCTGCTTGCTACCCATTTAACCTTCAGGTACCAGAGGAAAAAGTATGCATCATTAGATTGCATTTCCTTCTAACTATACTGCTGTTCCACTCTTACAAGAAATAAATATTGACATTATCAAAATAAATGAACAGGAGCATGGGTATGGTGTTTTTATTTAATTATTCAAGTTATATTTGATTTCAAGGAAAAACATGAATTTTCTTAAACTCATTTATATTAGTCACACTTTACAACTACTATTTATCATGTTTCTAGAAATACTTCTGAAGCTTCAAATAACATTTTCTATAATAAGAAATTTCACAACTTTAAGGTTTACATACATCTTAACAATGCTCAAACTGGACTGAAGTTTTCACCACTCCTAATATGGAGTGATTTTTAATGCCCAATCCTTTTATTTTCGATTTTAACTGTGATCTCCTATGATCATATAAATTCTAAGCCATTCATTTCCTAGTTAATCAAAGGTATTCCAACAGTCAGCAAGTATTTACTGGGCACTTACTGTAACCACAAACTGAAGTTCTAGTTTTATGAAACATAAGTCCCATCATTTAATGATTAACATCAGATCTCATCTCTCAACAGGAGACACAGTTAGGAGGACAGTGTTTGCCTAATACTTGCAAGGACCTGTGTCCATTCCCAGAACCACAAAAAGCTAAAAAAACACTAAGCACAGAATAAATAAAAACATCTATTCTCTTAGAAAAACAGACATCAAGAAATAGATCTGAGGACCCATGAACTGATTATCAATCTTTGTTGAACTATTATACTTTATCAAGAAATCTGCCAAGATTGATAATCTAAGATATCTTTGCCCTGCATAAACATAATTATGACATGTTTGATTTTAGTATTTGTATAACACATATTTTAACACAATTATGAGATTAAAATATAAATTATAAGAAATGCACATGCTTACAAAACCAAATTATGTAGGGCTGGTAATAAATACATCAGTATCTAGTTTATAAATGTGAAGAATTTCTGTGTAAAATAAGAGACATAATAAATGAAAGAGAAAAAAGGAAATATGCCAAGAATGAAAATTATTTATAGTCCTGAATAAACCACTAAGATGGTATTGAGCATACTCAATACAAGTCTGTGACCAAAAGAAAAAGTGCCTTCTACTGTAAGGACAGAAAAAAACTACTTCTGCTAACTCATATTAAATTGCTAAGAACTGTATCAAGGCTTGTTCAACATATAATAATAATTTTGAGACTAGGTTCTCTCTATAGCCGTGGCTGTCCTGTAACTCACTCTGTAGACCAGGCTGACCTATAACTCACAGAGACAGATCAGCCTCAGGCTCCCAAATGTTGCGATTAAGGGTGTGCCACCACCGCCACCTGGCTACACAGTTTCTTATAAATTCACTTTTTCTTCCTTTATTCTACTCCTATCTCTAATTAAATTATTTTGTAAGGCAACTTTGTATGTGACTCATTTGTCCAAGTAAAGACAGGAGAGGAAGAAAGAGTATTGATATTGCTAAGAAATGACTAAAAGAACATTAGATAGACTGGGAAGTAATCTGTTAGATGTATCTAAACTATGATGTTCCCTACTTTATTCCCATGTTTTGTCAACTCTGTGACACCACAAGTGGAGAATGAATTACTTCTGAAGAATGGGTCATCAAAAAAAATGATGAAAAGTAAGATCTGTGACAGTGAGTCTAACATGCCAGGAGCACTGCAGAGACGCTGTGATCACATGTTGATCTGTGACACTGAGTCTAACATGCCAGGAGCACTGCAGACGCTGTGATCACATGTTGATCTGTGACACTGAGTCTAACATGTCAGGAGCATTGCAGACGCTGTGATCACATGTTGATCTGTGACACTGAGTCTAACATGCCAGGAGCACTGAAGACACTGTGATCACATGTTGATCTGTGACAGTGAGTCTAACATGCCAGGAGCAGTGAAGACACTGTGATGACATGTTGATCTGTGACAGTGAGTCTAACATGCCAGGAGCACTGAAGACACTGTGATCACATGTTGATCTGTGACAGTGAGTCTAACATGCCTGGAGCAATGAAGACGCTGTGATCACATGTTGATCTGTGACACTGAGTCTAACATGCCAGGAGTACTGCAGACGCTGTGATCACATGTTGATCTGTGACACTGAGTCTAACATGCCAGGAGCACTGAAGATGCTGTGATCACATGTTGATCTGTGACAGTGAGTCTAACATGCCAGGAGCAGTGAAGACGCTGTGATCACATGTTGCTTCAGTAGTCTTCACAGTGTCTAGATTTCTTTAAAAAACATCAATTCTACCACTGGCTAGCCACTGACAAAAGAGATACAGAGCCTCTCTAAATTAATATACTGCATTCAAGATTCTAGGTCTTTATTTGGATGGTATAGCTACAATTTGTCTGCCGTCCAACTTCCAAAAAGTATCAGCTCAAGTTTTACAATTAAGAAGAACTCTGTATTTCAAAACTCACTGCCATATGATGTGTCCTTTTGCTACTTTATGGAATGCACTCTGTAAAGACAAGCAGTGATCTGTTATTGCCAAATCTGATGATATATATATATAGTCGGCTCCACTTCTTGTTTTGGAGGTTAGGAGACTACCTGTGTTCTCTTTCACAAAGTGTGTTTCTTGGCTTTGGTTTATAACACAGCTTTCCTGATTTATGGATTACCTTTCTGGATTATCATTATTCGTGTCCATCCGTGTATTAAAACATTTCAATCTAATATTTATTTAATGACCAACAATTATTTTAAGGTAACTCTGTGAGGCAGGAGAACAAGGAAAAGAGGAGTACACTGACTCTTAAGATATACACTTATGTATAGCTCTACCTGTGATAAGGCCTAAGAATACATACTCATCTCCAAACGCATTAACTACATGTCTCTTTCTATATAACAATCAAACTTCAACAAAATGACAAAAAATAGACATAACGCCCACTATTAAGGAATTCTAGCTTATGAGGAAGATGCAGGCATGTTTACAAAAAGGGCAGGATGTAACACATTTTTGTGAGACAGTAACAACACTTTGGAAACAAGAGTGATTAATTTATATAAGATGATCTGGAGATACGTCACAGATAAAGTCCGCTTAAGTTTTGAAAGATGGAATCTTTCACCAAAGGAAAACATAAGGGATATAAAGACTACTACTTAAAATGTATCCACCTGTGTACTTCTATATAACCCAGCACAAGAGCCACACAGAAGTAGGTGAAGAATAATCATTTGTAGAAAGCAGCAATTTTTTGGTGGTGCATATTCACTATAGAGAAAAGGGTTTTTATTGTGATTTCTCATATTTATATATGCTTTGATTATTTCTATTCTCTGTCATCATCACCTTTCCTTCAATTCCTGGATCTCCTTGCTATTCTTCAATCTCCTTTTACAAAATCCACAAGTTCCCAATAAAATAAAAAATATTTTCAGAGAACATGTAGTTATATAGCAAGAATAATACACATTTAGAAAAATTAACAGAGAGACAGACAGAGACACACACTCACACAGAGAGGGAGAAAGAGAGAGAAGGAGAGGGGGAGGGAGGGAAGGGAAGAGAGAGGGAGGGAGGGAAAGAAAGGGGGAGGGAGGGGAGAGAGAGAGAGATCCAGCTTAACAAGAAATAGTAAAAGGATCTGAGGTTATACTCAGGTAAATAATTTCTGAAAGTGCACAAAAGTTATTCATCACCTATTAGTACTAACTGCTATAGAAACCTACAGACATTAAAGGAAATAGCACTAACACACAGGACACAATAATGTGCTGAAACATGGCAAATACTATAAAAGACTTTGGAAGAGTAATTATGTGTGGGAACACCAGAAGTTATGTTGGATCTTGACGTGTGCTTCTGAGGGCCATCGGCTAAGGAGACCATAAGCACCCTTCAGGAGAATCAGTACTCCAGAAGAATTTGGACCAAGGGAGAGATCAATGATGTTGAGGTTTTCTTGTGGCTGGCTGAGTAGATGTTGCTGAAAACAACATAGAGGAAAAAAATTGGTGATAGGGATACAGGAGCAATGGGCTTTATTTTGACCTACTGAAATTCAAATATGCAATTGATATTACATTTCAATTTTAGAACTATGGCTACCAAGGAAATTGTTAAAACCAAAGAAGTACAATCCAAAAGCTTAGAAAAACTAGGGGTAGAGTCTCAGGGTATTACTACACTTAATGTCAAGAACAAGCAGCAACACAGGATAAAGAAAAGAAGTGCTAGATGAAGCACAAACAAACCAAGAACCTGAAGAAAGGAAGAAAAAGCATCAAGAAAAGGCAGGGGAGATGGTGCAGTTCATGAAATTCTTGAACTGCATTCTTAAGAACTTATACAAATAGCCAGATATGGTGGCATGTAATTGTAAACTCGGCATTGTATGGAAGCAGAAACGAACCCTTGTAGATCCCAGGCCAGCCAGCCTAGCCTAAATGGAGGTCTCCGGATCTAACGAGACACTTTCCCAACAAGTGCAGGACTCCAGAAGAGCACCACCATGGTGAATACACATGCAAGTGCAAGTGCAGGAGCACACGCACACAGAGGCCAAAGGGTAACCTGCAATATCTGTGAACGTGATGTAGTGTGTGTCCCTAGTCTAGAACTTGCCAAGTAGGCTAGGCTGGCTGGCCAGAGGGTTCCCAGGGACCCTTCTGTTTCCACATTTCCAACTCCGAGATTACAAATATATGCCACCATGCCTAGCATTTTCTCCTTGGGTTCTGGTAATCAAACTTGGGTCCTTGGGCTTGTGAGACAATCATGTTCCCAACTGAGCTTTCGTCCCAGCCCCATTTGTCATCTCTTTACACTTAAAACATTCAAACCTATTCTTATAGCTATTTTGAAATAAGAAATAAATCAATTAACTGTAGTCCCTTCACTTAGCTATAGAGCCCTGGAATTATACCTCCTATCTGTTTCTGTATCTAATTACCAACTTTTCTTTTTCTACTTTCCCATCCCTAGAGTACTATGATTAGACTGGTACTTTAACATATTTTAACTAGTATTTCTGGTCTGTAATTTCATGAGATCCATACTGCCAGCTTCAACTTAAGCTAGGAGTGGAGTGTGGGAGGTCTGGTCCTACAGTTTCATTCACATTTTCCCTCTTACATTAGATGATATTTTATTCTAAGATGTTTATTCCTCCTTTATTTGCAGTTCACTAATTCTTGTTAAAGTGTCCAGGGGCTGGAAAAGATACCTCAAAGATGCACAGTATTTACTGCTCTTGCAAAGGACCAGGGTTTGTTTGTTTCCAGCACCCACATAATAGCTAACGATTATCTGTAACTCCTCTTCTGGCTTCCATGGGCACTGCATGCTCATAGAACATACATACATTGTGTGTGTGTGTGTGTGTGTGTGTGTGTGTGGGTACAACACTCATACTCATAAAATAAATAAATACACCTCTAAAAGTCTCACCCTACGGTGTCTGGACTAGGATCTACAAGGAAGTAATATACAATTCTTGTTTCATGCCAGAAGAGTGGAGGAGCTTGAAGTGCTCACATCATAAGCAACAGATGGCAAAGAGCCACTATGCCATTGCTTCAGATAACACAGCTCATGAACACTTAAGGGATTAACAAAGAAATTTCATATAAAACTTTGATAATAAGAAGCAATATCTACTTTTATATCCCAAGTCTGTATCATTAACCTTTGTGAAACAATCTTAAAAGAAACATACTGAGAGCAACAACTTCTAATTTTTTCACTATTTTCTAATGAAATGACTGAGACTATGAGAACAACAGGTGAGCATTGTCTGGAAGATGATTATTAGCACTAGCTGTAAGAATTTCTAAAGTACTAGTTTGCCGAATTAGTATAAAACACCTTCATTTTCTTGTTCTTGAGGATGTAGTTGATGTTTTGATTTTTACTATATATTAATACCTGATTTTGTCAAATTACTACTTTCCCATTGCTGTCAACATTGCCCCGTCTACATGATTATAATGGGGCTACAAATCCAAGAAAAGATAACTCACTGAGAAAACACCTATAGGTATGCATTTAGGAGGAGGGAGAGGTGAGCAGAATCTGGGTGGAGTTGGGAGACAGAACACCATAAAAATGCATTGTATGAAAATGTCTATTTTCAATAAAAGTAAGATCTCTAAAATTAATTAAATGCCTCAAAGACATATCCATTCTAACAGCTGGACAAATCTTAATACAGAAATTCAAGAAATATGAAAAGTCAAGCTTAAAACCAAAGTATAAGATACTGAAGCAGAAATGATGGAAATGTAAAAGATATTCTAACAAGAAGATAAATAAAATGAAGACATTAAAGCCATACCCACATAATAGTCAAGTCAGCAACAGAGATGAGAAGTTCTGCAAGGAAACTGAGATTTGGGAGAAGAAGGGGCATAGAAATACTAGAAATTTAAAAAGATAAAAATACTTAAAAACTCAACACTTGACCATGCATTCAAAAATACAGACCTCACAGTCAAGATATGCCCACTGGAATAACAATATCAAGATTGATTCTGGGCATTAATAAACATTCTTTTGATGGATCTGAGTACTGTTCCACAAGAGGGAATTCATGCCTGGTACTGTAAGCATGATCAAAACCTATAGCTAGATAAGACATATGTTCTAAGAGAGAATCTATTGGTGCTGTTTTTCTAAATGGTGTATAGTTAAATTACTTCTAAATACTTATATTTATACCCATAGATTGTGCTACTCCCAACCATGGCTAAAACAGCATCTCACTGCAGTGGGTAAAGTTTAATACAGATGCATTAATATTCAAAATGCTAAGAATTAGCTACTTTAATGAGTGCTCAGCCATAGATGTTAATACTGATATTAACATTCCCCACCCCAAGACTCAAAAGAAAATTAAAGGAGAATAATTTTTCTTTTTGAAAGGAGGTGCTGGGAGGTTGCTCTTGTCCCACATTCATGAATACATAGGCAGTACTAGTTAGACTCAGCACATTATTTCATGTTTTTTTAAAGGCATGAATTTGTGGAAAGCAGCTATGGGAATCTTGGTGCTTCCCATGAATAAAGGATAGGGCAAAAAAACTATAATGAAATTGTACACATGTATTAAACTCAAGGAGAATACATTTTAAAAACCACAGTGAAAAGTAACCTCAAATAGGATAGGTCAAGCAGAATAAAGATTATGAGGGACTAAAGACAAGGTTTGAGGAAATATGACACTATATATCACACAAAAAAGTGAGAACAACTTTCAAAAAATCCTGAGACATAATCTAAGAATCGATGGGGTGAGAGAAGGAGCTCAGTGTTACAGGAAGGCCACTTGTTTCTTTTTGGCTGCTCAGCCCCAAAATAATCACAGAGAAACTATATTATTTAAATCACTATTTGGCCCATTAGCTCTAGCTTCTTATTGGCTAACTCTTACATATTAATTTAACCCATTTCTATTAATCTGTGTAAAGCCACATGGCTGTGGCTTACTGGCTAAAGTTCCGGCATCTGTCTCCACCAGTGACGCCATGGCTTCTCTCTAGCTCCTCCTTCTTTCTCCCAGCATTCAGTTTAGTTTTCCCTGCCTATGTCTATTCCCTGCATAGGCCCAAGACAGTTTCTTTATTAACCAATGGTATTCACAGCATACAGAGGGGAATCCCACATCAGCTAAGCTATAAAATAAAGTCACAGAGAATCCATTCAATGAAGTTGAACATAAGAATCCCAAATCATGGGAAGATAAGGGCATTGAAGCAAAGGAGGCATTTAAAACTGCAAGTAGATATGATAAGAAAATGACTTTGCCATGTCACATTAGAGTCATGCTATAAAAAGACTACAACTGGGGGGTGGAGAGATGGCTCAGAGGTGAAGAGCACCTACTGCGCTTCCAAAGGTCCTGAGTTCAATTCCCAGCAACCATGTGGTGGCTCATAACAGTCTGAAATGACGTCTGGCATCCTCTTCTGACATGCAGGCAAACATCTATTGTTCTTATCCTTGTTCATCTTATGTTTAGGCAGTCATGTTGGTGCAATACTATGGGTGTAGCAGCTGATGTTCCTAGGAGACATAATTTCATAGCAAACTCTCTCGTCCTCTGGCACTTGTAGTCTTTGTACCCCTCTTTTACAATGCTCCCTGAGTCCTAAGTAAAGGAGTTGTTTTGCAGACAGATCCATTGGGATTGGACTTCACAACTGCATTTCTACTAGTTGTGGTTTTTGTAATGGTCTGTCTCTTGCAAATAAAAGTTTCCTTGATGCAGAATACCACATTTATCTGTGCATATTAGAATAAAGTTAGAAATTATGTTGTTTCAGTAAAATGGCAATTTTAAGTGCTCCTCCGAGATCATGACTTCATTAGCACTGGGCAGTTGGCTAAGTTTTCAGTGGCAGGTATGATTCCTCCCTTATTGGGCAGATTTTAAGTCCAACTAGAAAGCTGTTGGATACAATGAGAAATGCGTGCCACTACTGCACCCTTAAAGTTATCCTGCAACAAAATACATGCTAAAATGAATGGGACAAGCCCAGGAGACCTCGGCCCTACATAAAGAACAACAGGTAACTAAGGAAGGCCGTGAGCAGGAGAAATAGTCCTCCTGGAATAGAACAGACAGGCTGATTACCAAATATCAAATGGTGAGCCCTGAAAACATACATACAAGGAACACTATACAGACTGAACAGATTGTACTTATATATTTGTATGTGTGTGTCTCTGTGTTTAAAACAACAATTAATAATAAAGTCAATCAATTTGTAAAAGAGCAAGGAGTGATATATGAGAAGGCTTGGAGGGGGGAATTGAGGTAATTAATTATATTATAATCTCAAAATATAAAATAAATATTTTTAAAAGAATATGGCTACCAAACAAAAAAATATTATAAGCAGCAAGAGAAAATCCCAACTTAACTATCAATAATAACACTTCAAGCTGTGGCAGGAAATGACTACTAGCAAGGTTTGTTTGTTTTATCATCTAGATACAAGTTAAGGTAATCTGGAAAGAGGGAACCTCAACTAATAAAATGTCTCAATTAAATTAGCCTTACGTAGAAAATGGGAGGAAGGCATATTTTTGTTTAAATGGTTGGTGTGGGAAGGCCTAGCCAGACCAAAGCAGGTGGTCTTGAGTTGTGTAAGAAAATAAGCTGAGCAAGCCATGGAAAGCAAGCCAGTGAGCACCATTCCTCCACGGTTTTTGCCTTAACTTCAGTTTCTGTCTTAACTTCCCTCAACAATAGACTGTAACTTTTAAGTTAAAACAAACTCTTTCCTGTTTAATTTGCTTTTGGTCATGGAATTTATCATAGCAACAGAAAATAAACTACTACAACTACCAATGAACATTAATAAATCTTATTTTAATTGATGAAAAATAGATATAGCCCAAGGGAAGTACAAACTAATTAACAATTCGAAAGCAAGCATTCCAAAAGATCCTAGAAAAGATCCTACATAGAGAGAAAGAACAATAACAAATATATATTTAAAAATTATGGCAAAGATCTTTCAATAAATATGTTAAATGTTACTGGCCTAAAATGTCCAATTAAAAAAGCAGACAAGTAGGATGGATGTCTTCAAGAAATACATTTCACTACAAAGAAAAGCAGAGGTCAAAGTGAATGAATGCAAAAAACAAAGAAAAGAGAAAACAACAACAAAAAACCTATGTCAAGCTAGTTGAAAACAGGGTTAAACAGAAGCAGCCATATATCTGATGTAGACTCAGGTCTAAATTAGTCCTAAGAGATAAGGAAGGTTACTGTCCACTAATGAAGGGAGAACCCAGCACCATGATCAATTTCACAAAGTAAACAGCACTGGGTATTAAAGTCTAGATACAGATATTACAATAGTAAGGACTGCAAACATCCTACTTTCATACCCCACCTCACCACCCAAAAGGCAAGAAACTTCAAGACTTAAAAGACACCATCTACAGGATATTCCCATCAACTCCTGTGAAACACGTGTATTTGGCTACCTATGAAGCATTCTAGATAGATAACATTTTCAAACAAAAGCAAGTCTAAACAACAACAACAAAAATGAAACACTATGTCTAACCAGGTAATAATGGAACAAAATGTGAAATGCATAGCAAAAGATACCACAGACCCTATACAAACTGATGAAGATTATACAGTATGCTCTTCTGTGATCTGTGGTTCACTGAAGAGGTTAGGAGAAAAAATTAAAAGTTCATAAAATCAAATGAAAAGAGAAACCTAACATAACAAAGACTTTAAAATACAGAGAGCTTATGAAAAATTAATGATACACCTTCAACTCTCAAGAAATATGAACACATTCAATTCAAAAGTATTAAATACAAATATAAAAGGGCAAAAAAAATGAAATGTCGTCTAAAAGGATAACAGAAACTATCAATCAAACAAAAAATTAAACAGCTTGGTACCCCCTTATAAGCACATTACAACAGACGCTAATAAACTTCAGAGTGCTGAAAATGTATCTTCCAACAAAACAGAAAAATCAGTTATAATTTGCAATATATTACTATAATTAAAGCAACTAGACAGAAACAGCTTAATCAGATCTATAACAAGGAATAAAGTTAAAATACTGATAGTCTCAGCCAAAAAAAAACCCAAGTCCAAAAATTTCACTGCCAAATTCTATCATATTTTCCAAAAAGAACAATAATATTTTCAAATAGCTCTAAAAAATAGAAAATGGATGTTATCAATCTACTAAATCAGCATTACTTTCATATAAAATCCAAATAAAGAGGCAAAAAAGAAACTTATATGCCACTTCCTCAAAGTATACAAATGCAAAAGTATTTGATAATATATATGCAAACAGAATTTAAAAGCACACTAAAGAGACCCTACACTGTATAGTAGGTTTAATTCAAGGTAAGCAAAGATAGTTCAACATATGAAAATAAATAAATGAAATATGATACAGAAAGGTCAATGTATGCAAATAATAATTCTGACACATAAATAGACTCAAACATGAAAATTCTACAATTATATCAATGGATGCAGAAAAATATTTGACAAACTTCAATATCCATTTTTGATGAGAATCCTGGGAAAAAACAGGAATAAAGTACAATGCCACCACATGAGAAAGGCGATTTACAAAATTATATCAAACTATATTAAATGGGGAAAATTGAAAACATTTCTTTTAAAATCAGGAATAAGAGTGCCGACTCCCTCTGCTCATGTTTACTGTAGTCTTCAAATTCTTAACTGCAGCATTAAGACAGTACAGTGTCCTTTCTTTACAGAAGCTTCTCAGTTTTAGGAGGTCCCATTTATTCAATGTTGCCCTTATTGTCTGTGCTGCTGGGGTTCTACGTAAGAACTGGTCTCCTGTGTCCATGTGTTGTAGACTACTTCCCACTTTCTCTTCTAT
>LOEQ01001811.1:674116-693348 GCA_001685075.1 Bramus lutescens
AATTGAACTCAGGACCTTCGGAAGAGCAGGCAAATGCTCTTAACCACTGAGCCACCTCTCCAGCCCCAAACACAGTAATTTCTATATACCAGATAATCTTTATGAAAACTATTCCACAGCAGTTATTTATTTTGATTGGGAAATAAGACTTAAGTCTACGAGATACAAGCTTCTTTTAATACATTCATTTCAGAAAGCTCACAATGTAAAGCATTTCCAGTTACTGTTTCTGCTCATTTCACTTTTTCTTCACATTGATTTTGTTCAAAACAGGAAGGAAAATAAAGGAAAGGTACAAGTGAAACAACTTTATTTCTCTCCAAAAGTGTAAGATCTATTAAATCTCTTGATTATCATCTTGGTCACTACATACATACAAGGGAAAAAGCACAGCTAATATATATTGTTTGGTTGAGTTCAAAATAGGTTAAAAAACTTTTAGAAGTTTCACAGAAGGCTTATTCAAAAAAAACTATCTAAAACAAATTTAACTATGTATCTATAGTTCCACAATCTATTAATATAATTTCAAAACTCATACTATTGGGACTCGAGAAATGTTTCAACGGTTAAGAGAATTTGTTTTTTCCAGAGAACTAGGTTTCCAGCACCCACGTGCTGGTTCAGAAATCATTGGAACTCCAGTTCCTCAAGATTTAATGCCCTCTCCTGACTTTTGTGGGCACTAAACACAAGCATGTTGCACAGGCACAACATATGCAGGCAAAACACTCATACATAAAATAAAAGAAATCTAAAATCAATGAATAAAGGGAACTATGTCCCTTTTAAAAAATCACACTGGAGTAAAATATTTTAGGTTTCAAAATATAGTAAAATAAGGAAAGTGATTATGCTTTCCAGTGACCAAAATAACCCACTAGAAACTATCCAGCTTTTGTTTACTCAAAAGGAAAAACTAGGCAAACCCGTCAAGGTGAGAACCACCATAACTCATATTGCTTGTAATACTTTCAAGGAAATAGTCTGTACAAATGCTAGATTGACTTCTTGACTCACCTCTCCCCCATTAACATATTCCATCACAAAACAAAGACGGTCTTTTGTCTGGAAGGAATATTTCAAGGACTTGAAATGAAAAAGAAAAAATGTTAATTATAATGCTGTAGTCTTAAAAGTATAATGGTACCAAAAATAGAGCACTTGAAAGCAGTCAGCATGATTAATGGACTAGTATTGTTCTTTAAGAGTATATTTATTTGTAAGAATTCTAAGAAATACAGTAAAAATGAATTAGTAATGGTGGTGAGCGCTCTCAACCTGCTGTGCCACCTGAGACTGACCTAGTGCTCAGTACTCTAGTTCTCATCTCAGTCTCTACAAGAAAGTCTAGGAAAAACTCCACAGGAACATAGTTGCTTTTATTCAATTTGATCAATGTCGTTTCAGTGTTATTCTGTATGTACTGAGGATAAAATCCAGGCCAACTCAGGAAGGTCAGACTTGGAACCTCTGTAAATCATAAGAATATACTAAAATGTTATTATATTAGAAAACAGACAAGAAACAGTTTAGCAAAGACCAGAGCAACTGTAAAAATGTTTACTTTAGCTAGCCTTAAAATGTTAATAAAAGTTCTAATTTTAAACTATAGCTGCTATTTCAATCTTAATGTGCTTGGTATAGTATGGAACATAGAGAAACTTTATAAACTATCCTCAACTTTTATTTTTCTATTCTACACAGAATCCCAGACTAGATGTAAAATAGTCTGTTCAAAAACATGCTGCATGAATTAAGTCATGGTTCATATTTTCTCTAATGAAGAAAACATAGCACGACTCCCTGTATTTAAAACAGTCCATATTCCTGTATTTCTATCATGAAAGGCATCTTATTTCTGTGAAATCTGTTCACTTAAAATTTTGACCTTTGAAAACTGAAGACCATACTATGTGGTAAATATAATGTTTATATGGAGCCAGCAAAGAATAAAAGGTAAAATCTTCATTTAATTTTTTTCTTGAGATAGGTCTGACACTGTAACACAGGTGGCCCTCGACTTCACTAGGAAGCCCAGGCTGGCCTCGAATATGGGGAGAGAGTCCTGTCACAGACTCCTCAGTACTAGTATTACAGTCATGAGCTATCATGCCTGGATTGCACAACTGTTAAAAAACAAAAATTGGCTTTTAAAAGTCTATCATTTTATCAGTAAACTTAAAATGCCAGAGCAGACCTGCTTGGTCTGTGAATATATATTTAAATCAGGGAGATTTATGAGAGGAAAGAAAAAGTTTTTAAAAATTGTACAAAGATAATGGGAAGAGTTATAAATGCATTCTATACAAATTATACACTTAATTCCATCGTTCAACAGTTTAAAACAAATTGAACTTACATTCTATCATAAAGAATGTGATACAGCTAAGTAAATATTACTTAAAACACTGTCATAGTTTCATTCTATAATAAAATCTCCCTAAATTTACAATGTCCTAACAACATTCTCTAAGCACTTACTGTTAAGAATGGGTGTCTGGTGTTCTTTAGTACTCTGCTTTCAGTAAGAGTGTGTGCCACTTCATCCTACAAACAAAGACAACTATAAATACATGTCACAAGTACTAAACACACAACACTTTTAGCATTTTCAGAAATCAGAAGATACTGCTGAGACATAAAAAAGGGTATTAATATATAGTGGTATGCTTCCTCTATGGCTTAGCGCCCCCTCCACCACTACACCCAAAGTTCAAATTATTAGTTTAATTCTAAGAAGTAGAAGATATAAATTCATATAAGATCACTCATATTTAATTAAATGATATAAATAATGATATAAAATTAACAAAATTATTCAAGGTGAAAAAAATTAAGTATGTTGGTTTTTCCCATAAAAGAAATGACTTACCAGCTTATACGTATAGCATAACTAAGCTGGTATTTCCACAGTTATACACTTTATTCAGGGAGACATTAAGAGACAATTCAGTGAGGATTGTAAAATAAACTCTCCTATTAACAGTCAGTTATTTAAAAAGGAACTACGGGATACACAATTTAATTCTAAACTACACATTTCAAAAAAGAAAGAGTGCAAAATCACATCTTTTATGCTTGATACTTTTAAATATTCTTTTTACAGGTCTTTAACATTTTACTTCAAGTGAGTTTTAAAATGCAAGCATATTTCATGAGAAGAATGTATTTTCCCTAGAAGCGATCTCCTGGATGGACTGGCGGTGAGTGGGGATAGGAACTTGAGGGATCGGGTTGGGGGAGTAGAATAGGTCAGTACTGAAAGAGATGATTGAAAGGGGAGACATTTTGGCATTAGGAAGAAACTTGATGTAAGGGAAACTCACACAAATCCAAAAGGATGACCCCAAATAAGACTCCTAGCAATAGGAAATGTGCATCCTGAACTGTGATCAAATTGGTTGTTGGTGACTACCCCGATTGTCATCAGAGAACCTTCATCCACTAACTGATAAAAACAGATGCAGAGACCCACAGCCAAACATTAGGTTAAGCTTGGGGAAGTCTGATAAAGAGAGGAAAGAAGGATTATAGGACCCAGAGTGGTCAAGGATGTCACAAGAAAACCGACAGAAACAAATAATGTAGCTCCTAGGAGCTCAGAGTCTGAAACAACAACCCGGGAACCTGCATGGGACAGATCTAGGCTCTCTCTATATACTACAGTTGTGTAGCTTGGTCCTATTGTGGGACTCCTAACAATGGGGGCAGGTGCTGTCCCTAATGCTTTGGCTGGCTCTTGGGAACCTATTCCTCATGCTGGGTTGCCTTGCACAGCCTTAATCTAAAGGGTGGGGCTTAGTTTTATGGCAACTTGACATGCTTTGTGATCCAGATGGCAGGCCTGCCCCTTTCTGAACAGAAACAGGAGGAGTGGATTTGGGAAGGGGGAACAATAGTTGGGATGTAAAACATATAAATAAATAAAAATTTAAAAGCTACATAAAACAAACAAAAATTAAAGTATTTCCCCAATTGTGTTCTTTATTTGTAAAAATCAAATTCCCACCATGATTTGTAAAAAGAAAACTTGAAGGGATTTTTTTTAACATATGGGGAGTTGAAAACATGTTTCAGATTTCAAAGGTCTGTCATCTTAAGGAAGGGGGGGAGGGAGGGAGAGAGGGAGGGAACTGACATCTCCAGTTTGCTTCTAGGAAATTCTTAAACAAATACCTTGCTGGATCAACGACACTGTTGACAAATAAAAGTTAGATCATAAAGAAAGGAATGAAGAGTAGAACATCAAGACACTGAATCATAATTATTATCTTACAAAAGCATTTTACCTTAGTTTATGCCTAGAAGAAAAATAAGAAACCGATTTATAAAAGAAGCTAATATTATAAGCAAGGGAATACCAACTGTGTATGAACAAAAAGTAAAGTGAATTAACAATGTAGTATTTAAAGCAAGTTAAGCCAAGGATAAATAAACCACTTCAGTCTTATTTATTTTATAAGAGCCAGGTTTAAGTGCTCAAACAATTTGAAAGTCACTGCCATAGTATGCTATTTTGCCTAAATCAATTATAGCAACATTTTATTAGAAAATAAATCAGAAGAGGAAATGAGACAAGAACTTACAGATTTCTATACCCATTATTATCTAGCATAATGGCTACCATACAGCAAGCACTTAATGTTTGAGCTGAATGTCATAAATCCAAAAGCTTCTTTACTTAACCATTACATCAACAACTATGCAGAATCATCTAGGTATGATTTACACACTGGAGAAAGGGGCCTTTCACAGGCTAGTGAAGATAAGTAACTAATCAATTTAAAAGCAATATGTATTAACAAGAGAGGATTTATATTATAAGTAAGATAGAAAGGAAAAACAAAGGGAACATAAGCTCAGTATTGTAATCCAATGGGTACTGAAGGAAATGGTGGCTAGCACAATGTGATTTATACTCTTTAAGGTTTACTGATGCTTTATTGGTGAGTAGAGTAAAACAGAAAGGAGCAATTAGGAGAGCATTAAAGTACTCAAATTCAGAAATAAGATAATTTAGATTGATGAGGTAGTTTGAGATATTTTTAGACATAAAATCAAAAAAATATTCTAAAAGTTACATGCCTACACCGAAAAGGTACATCAAAAAATGTATGCAGTGAGAAAGGTATTTACAGAAAAGATAACATTTACCTGCTGTGGAGTAGTATGCTAAGTAATCTGAGTCAATAAAGTAGAGAAAGACTACAAATTGTGAATAACAAACCAATTTGATAGCAGAAAAAATAATGTGATGCTTTAGAAAACATTTTTATGGGGTATTTCATTTTATTCTGGTAAGACAGCCACATTACATACAGTATTTTCCTAGGCCAGTTAGTAAATCTGACGGGAAAAGACTTTCCTCCTCTGAATTCTTCAATCTACTTAACCACATATGCATATCAAGCAAAGATACGAAGAGACAAAAGTTAAGAAAATTCTTTGTTACAAGAACACAATAGAAAGGTAATATTATAGACCAATTAATATACTAACCGTATTTTTATCATTAATTTATATTTATGGCTAGAAAATTTCCCATTAATGTGAATTTAGTGGTACTGTATTACACATACTAATTAGTTTTTCTATGAAGATATGGTACATACAAGCTAAGAAGTAAACACAGATGTCAATAATTTTTAATTACAGTTAAAAACAACATGTCAAAACAAGAAGTTAAAAATTACATTGGCAAACTTAGTGGCTAAAACAATGCAATGACTATTTAAAACTTCATTTGTTGATGATAATTATAAATGAAGAGCTTTAAAAGTACTAAAATTTAGAAGAATAATGTTATCATAAAAATGCCTTCAAAATATAGATTTCCATATATTCATCCATCCTGAAAAACTAAATAATGAGTTTTCAAGATTAATTTCTTACAGAGTAAGACACTTTGGAGGAGACTATTTCCTGAAGGCATGAGATACAATCATTCTCTCCAATTTTATCACTAACCCTCCAAGATAAATGGCCTAAGAGTCTTCCTTCATTTGAACAGTTGCTGTTTTATGACAGTTGTGTTGTTTAAGTGAGTGAGAAAAAGTAGAAGAAAAACAGAATATTAATTAAAAACAAAACAGGAAAACATGTTTATACCATTAACAAAGGTGAAACCTGGGTATATGATTATGAGTGTATTAGTAAATTGAAGTTTACAGAACATAATTTCTCAAGCATAGATGAAAGAGTATTAATCCATCTCTACCTCCAATTGTAATGCTCAGTTCTACTTCCACTTCCTCCTATCTTCAAATATCTGAATACCGCCTTAACCAGATCCTTGTTCTAATTACATTATTTTCTGTATACTGGCAATAGTTCTCCTGTGATTGACTCTGACATCAGAATACATTGTATCTGAAAACATTTACTTCCTCCTTCCCTCCAGAGCAGTAAATGAAAAGATGGAGTATTAGACATAATAACAGAAGGGACACTCTTTTAATTAAGCCACAGTAACTTCCAAGGATCACTGTTTACTTGGCTCACTGTCTCCACAAGTCAGGATTTAGCAACCTTGTCTACTTTTCTGATGGCTTTTTATGAGACATGTCATACTTATCAAGCTCTAAATCATCTTAAAGTTTGAGCACAGGACTAGATTCAACTTTCTAAAATTTCATTGCTCTCTATTTACTTTCTCATTATTTGTTATTTTGTCTGCTTAAGACGTTGATACCTACTTGAAAGGGGACAGAGGTTATCCATGAACAGTGCATTACCATTCTCAAGTACTATGTATGGTATTTATAATTGATGCTTCTGATTTAAACACACCCTGGATGGAGTGCCATACTCTCTGACTGCCACCATATCCTGACACTACCGCCCTCAGCACTTCTTCAGCTGGAAAGTATACTGCCTTGGTGTTCAGAAGACCCTGAACATGAAGACCTAGGGATAAGGGAGCTGCTTCCTTTACTCACCAGCATGCAGTTGACCCTTCCGTCCAAAATCTTTTTCAGTTCTGGAAAATTTTATATTTTGTACTTTATTACTTTAACTTTAAAATCTCAGATATTCTATCTCCTTTGAATGAGACTCCATGTTAAAATTATTCTCACAATATTGTCCATATCTTTATTATTGGTTTCTCATTCCCAGATCAACTCCTAAATCTATTTCTAACTCTTTCATTAATTTATTTTCATTATAATAATTATAATTAGATTTATATTTGTTCTTTCTTATGCTCTGATTATCAAGCCTAGTTTTGTTTCATAGTTAATACCTCTCTATAAAACACTAGCCCATGGTTGACAACTCACCTTCTGCGTGTTGTTTCCATTAGCATGAACTCTATTGTGGTTTACTGTTTATTCTATATTTTCAGATGTTTTTCATCTGTTTGGTGATGCTCAGGAGTTTGTTCACATTTATGTGTAAAAAGGTAAACTAATAGAGCATGATTGACTTTATGGATAAAAAAACTGAACATAAATTTTCCTACATAGATTAGGAAATGCAGATTTACATATTTCACTTTAAGAGTGTAAGAGGATGAAAAAACTTCTGGCCTCCAAGAATGTCTAACAAGGGGTATCTATCACCATACCTGGAACTCAAATCTTTCCAAAAATAACTACTTAATAACCAAAGGGCATTTTTATTTTTATTACTACAATAATAAAAACACTCTAAGAATAAGACTGGGATTTATTTAATTAGCTATTCTCATTAAAATAAATGAATACCCTGTGTAATGTTTTATTATCTACTCCTGACTGCTAAAATGAATAGAGACTATATCATAGTTTAAAAATGAAAATATGTCAAAGGGCATAAAAACAATCTAAAGAATAAATTAATGAAAACACAAAACCAAAGTTGAGTACTCAGAAGAAAAATAACAGCACAGCTGATAGTAAGTTTGCTAAAAAACTGAACAAAGCCTCAATTATGGTGTCTTTAAGATATGCCATAAACTGAGTGAGCTACTTTACCCCTAATCCTGCATTATAAGAAATGATAAAGCTGAATCCTTCTGTTGGGAATAAAAGAATACTTTTTTACAGATGAAGCAGGTTTTATTTAGGTGTGTGTGTATATATATATATTACATTATAGGTGTACATATGCATGTAATAACAATTGATTAAAAATAGGCTATGAATATGGTAGAAAACGAGGGCTATATGGGAGGACTTGATGGGAGAAAAGGGTTGAGGGAAAAATATAGTTAAAATCTCAAAATAAAAAAATAATAAAATCTGGGCAGTGTTGGCGCAAACCTTTAATCCCAGCACTAGAGACACAGAATCAGTTGAATCTCTGGGATTGAGTCCAGCATGGTCTACACAGTAAATTCCAGGATAGCCAGAATATACAGAGAAACCCTGTCTCAAAAAAAACCCCAAATACTAAAAAACAGATTTTCTATGTCTCTTCTATTAATTTCTTTTTCCAAGTAATATCATAGTGTTTTAATACACCATAATAAAACACAGAAATTACCCACGTCCACATATAAGAATATTTAGATATATCTACATGTTTCTGATTGATTCTCAACAATAATAAGCAATAAAGGTTTGGAATATACACTGATATAGGTAAATTTCAAAGCAAATATGTCAAAAGAGGACAAAAAGTGTTCATTGTGATTTTATATATATATATATATATATGCGAGTATACACACATGTTTATGCATAGACAACATTCTGCAGAATGGAAGCTGAGTTGTAAGTTTGTGCATGAAGCAATGAGGAGGAGGGAGGGAGCAGAAAACCGTAGAAGAGCTGTTGGCAACTGTGAATAGCAATGGCTTGCGCACTATTTCAGAAGTTCACTGTGTGTTTCTTAAATACTTACTAAATTTCTGGAAGAGCCTATGGCCACACTCAAGTAAAAACTTGAGGGAGTTTTTCACATGAAGACTTTCCTTCCTTTGAAATTCTGTTCCCTGTTGCATAAATTAGCATGGACCCAGTTTCTGCTTTCTTCTCTCATGACCTCGTTTATGACCCCTTCACTCCAAGTTAATTTGATTTCTGAAAGTCTCAGCACAAAATAAGAAGGAAGTTCTATACATTTTTCTAAAGCACAAGCCAATGTGGTTAGCAATTATGCCTGAAGAGAGTACTCCATTCTGATTAGTGTTGAATGGGAGGATAATCTACCCCTACCCTGGATGTTCCGTCCAGTCAGACGGTTTCCATGAGCCAGTGTTCACCTCTGTAAACATTTAACACACCCCCTTGCTTAATGACTTGTTGGAAGATTAAAACAGTTATTTAGGAAAACAAATAAAGAAGAAGCATCTTCTATTTCAAAGAAGAATTTTGAGAAAAAAAGAATTTTTGCCAAAATTTAATATTAGTTAAAAATTATCTTAGGGTTATAGGAAAGCTCACAGCTGAGACTCTGTTTTAGAGACTGCAGTCATTGGGCCAAATGATTCAATTTTGTGTTCTTATATTTTCACATGCAAATATGGAAATAATGAAACTAACAGAATACCCTCTTATGTATATGATAAGACATAGATATGACTTAAAAGCACTAACATCATCTTCATTGTCAACTATTTTCCATTCCTTTTTTTTGCTTTTGTTGTTATTTGTTTTGTATTCAAGACAGGGTTTCTTTTGTAGCCTTGACTGTACTGAAACTAGTTTTATAGATCAGGTAGCCTCAAATTCACTGAGATTACTGTTGTTATTTTTATTGATGTTCCATGAATTAAACCTAGTCCTGTTGCATACTAAGTACTCTGAGGTTGTTACAATATTTTTTATAATTTATTTAAATATTAAAAATTTCCATCTCCTAACTTGAGACTATATGGGAAATAAGGACCTCTACTATAGGCCAAGTGGGAGTTGTAATCTTGAATTGCAATGTCACAGTGTTTTTCTAAATATCAAAAAATAAATACATTAACACAATATAAAAAGATGTAATTTAAAGACATCTGATAACTGAGAGAGGATAAAAATAAGTCCATTGAAAAAGTTTTTGTACATTATCAAAATGTTTCTAAGCAAAAATATTTACTATAATTACAATGGAATCCATAATGGAAACTGCTATAGAACAGGGCAGAAAGAAATTAAAAGAAACTAAAGTGTTTCTCTCAAATTTCAACAAATAGTTATTTCTAATGTCTCAAATTAGCCAGATCCTACAGATCCTTCTTTAGAGTCTCCATATGAGTCCCCAGCCTTCCCTCAACACTCCTTCTCCAATCCCCTAGAGGTGTAGCCTAGGCCCCCAACCACTGCTCAGGACTACTCTGTCCATCCCTCCTGTACAGCATCCCACCAATAGGCTTTAGGTGGAACTCGCCCTGCCTGAACCACAGTCTCCTCCCATGCCACATACAATCTCTCCACCAAGGTAGATCAATGATGAAAGGATAAAGAATCAACTTGAACACATCAATACCTTTTCTATACACCACCAACAACAAATATACAGGGAAAGAGGTTGTGTATATACTCTCATTCACAAAAGTCAAAAGAAAATAGAATATCTAGGAATAAACCTAACCAAGGAGGTGAAGGACTTTTGCAATGAAGACCTGAAATCTCTCAAGAAAGAGATAAAGACATTCGGGAATGGAAAGACATTCCACACTTACGAATTATTAGAATTAATGGTGTGAAAATTACCACTCCACCAAAAGGTACTTAGAGATTTATTTCAATTCCAACCAAAATCTCCATCTTCTCTTCAGAGAAATAGAAAAAAGAAAAAAAAACCTAAAATCATATGAAACCACAAAAAAACTCAGAGGCAAAACAACTCTGAGCCAAAAGAACAATACTGGATTATCATTTCAGACCTCTCAAACTATAATACAGAACCACAGTAATAAAAATATGATCCTGACATAAAAACAAACATATAGAGCATTGGAACAAGATTGAAAATTCAAACATGAATGAACACATAAAACTTCAGCCATTTAATATTGGAAAAAGATAACAAAAACATGCTCTAGAAAAGAATGCATCTTCATAAATGGTGCTTAGAAAACTTTATATCCATATGCAGAAAAATATAATTAGATCCCTATGTATCACCTTGTATAGAAACTATCTCCAAATGGCTCAAAGGCTTATATGTGAAACCTGAAACACGGAAACTATTAGAAAAAAGAACAGGCAATACTTCACAGCATACAGGTATAAAAATGGACTTCAGAACAGGACTCTTTTTGCCCAAGAATTGAGGCCAGCAAGTGATAAGTGGGATGACAGAAAACTAAATAATTTCTGCATGGCTAAAGAAACAATCAACCAGGTGAAGAGGAGGCCCACAAACCTGAAGAAAAATCTTTGCTAGCTCTACAATTGACAGAGGATTAATATCCAGAATATATAAAGAACGAAAAAACAGTATAAAAATAAATGGCCCATTCTTTTAAATCTGAGATCTAAACAGAGAATTCTCAAAATGAGGGTAGGAGACAGCAAAAAAAAAAAAATCACTCAAACATGTTCTTAGTCTTTAGCAATAAGGGAAATGGAAATCAAACCAACTCTGAAATTTCATCTTACCAATCAGCTGACAAATATCCCCAAAGGAACTGACAGCAAACGCCGCATAGATGTGAGGAGAGTGCAACGCACATTACTGCTGGTAGACTGCAATCTCATATAGCTACAGTAGAAATCATTATGGTAGAGTCCTCAAAAAGCTAAAAATAAACCTACCATATGGCCCATATGTACCACTTGTTGGCATATGTCCAAAGGACTCAACAGCCCACTCCATATATCCTGCTCAGCCATATTCATTGCTGCTCTATACATAATAGCTAGAAAATAAAAACCACCTATATGTCCTTCACCTGATGAATGAATATTGAATTGATATGGTACATATATATTATGGAAAAATGGTGAAAACAACACTAACATAATTAGTTATATGGATCACAAATACATACCTAAAAGGTTCCTCCAAATTAAAGTAAAAATATTTGCTCAATGGAATAAGACAGGTTCACTATAACTTACATAATATTATAGTACACTGCTAAAAAATTTTTAATTAATAATTTTGTCTGCTCATCGGTATTATTGCAAGTAATAGTTTATACTCAATATTTTGATTGCTTCATGAAATATCTATACCATTTACAAGAATGTGCACAGATACATGTGGATACTACAGAAAAATTAATCACTGGCTTTTAAACTCAGTTACCTTTGCAATAATGACTTCTTTCTTCAGAATCTTCATAGCATAGTATTTTCCACTTGCCTTCTCTCGAACTAAAATAACCTTCCCAAAAGTGCCTTTACCTAGTAGTTTCAAATAGTCAAAATCATTCATTGTCTGAAAAATATAAATTAGAAAACTATGATGAAATAGTTGGCATAATTTACTGTTAGTCTGCTTGCAATACTTGCAATGTAAACTCAATATTGACCTTACTAATTTCTAGAGCAATTTCAAAAAAAAACAATTGGTTGTCTCTTGAACAACCTTGGAAACTGAAAATAATTAATAAAGTTCTCAGACTTTGTAGAAATTATTTTGAACCTAGAATTTCTCCATCAGTCAAATATTAGTTAACCAACAGAACATTTTTTTAAAAGTAAAATAAGGTTTTTAATGGACTGGGACTGATGGAGTATGTGATCAATCCAGACTCTCTGAACATGGCTGANAGGGGGAGGGGGAGGGAGAGGGAATTGGGACGGGTGCAGGAGGTAGAAATTTTTAATAATAATAATAATAAAACACACAGAAAAATAATATAATAAAAGTTTAAAAAAATATTTTCAAGTTCTCATTAAGTGCTACCTCAGAAAAAAGTGATATCCAAGAATATACAAATAAACATTTTAAAATAGAAGCAAAAAATTATTTTGAAGAAACAGGAGAAAAGAGAAATAAAAACTGTAATTTCCAGCCAGATTGATCAGGAAGATAAAAACAAAGATAAAATTATCAACATGAAATGATAAAGGTGACATCACTACAAAACCTACAGAGATTAAAGTGACCTTAAGACAATAAATACCTTTATGCCAGCAAAATAACACCAAAATGAAAGGAGCAAATGACCTACACTGCAAACTACAAAGGCCCACTGACAAAGTAACGGAAAAACTAAAGAACCCTATAGAATAACTGAATTTCTCTTAACATTTTTATAATAAGGAAAAGTCCACAACATTTAAAGAAAAAAAATGGTACCAATCCTACACAAACTCTTCCTGAGAACTAAAATGGGAGAAATATTTTTCAATTCACTCCTTAGGCCAAAAATCACTCTAACATTTCATTAGTGAATGGCTACATTCAATTTTAATATAACTTGCCTATAACTTTGATAATTTTATCCAAATGTCAAATTACAATGTCTTAATATGAACAGATCAAAGGAAAATATAAATATCAAAGAGAGAGCAGGAAAATAACATATACATACTTATTGATTCAATTATAAATCAAATGGAGCTGCACATATGTGGAAAACAGTATCAAATTCAGTCATTCAAAAACTAATAGATAGCTAGACATATTAATTTCACTAACAGTTTTAAAAACTCAGAGGATAAGAAGCAAACCAATAGACCCCACATATGACTATCTTGTTCCCATCAAGCAACACTATCGCTTTGCCATCTCCAACCCCTTCTTCTTCCTTTCTCCCTCCCTGACTCTCTGTCTGTCTGATTGGCATTTTTAATAGTATGTAAGTACACAATTTTCCCATTTCCCTTCCTCTTTCCATACACCTTCCTGCTCTCTTTCAAATTCATGGATTCTTAAATTGTCTTTGATCAGTCTATGCCAATTCCAGAGCCAGCCTATGGCACCTCATTTTTTTTTTCCTCATAGAAACTCTCAAGAGACAGCTTTCTGTCAGGGGCCATGAGAAATAAAGCAGGTGATAACTAGTGTTTGATAGGCTGTACTACCAGTGAGAGATTCAATGATAGGGAGCCCCACCTGGAAAGGCCATGGTTTTACTAGTTGTGGAAAACAGTTGTTCCTGTCTGTAATTTCTTGCATGACTCACTTGATTGCTTACCTAAGAATTTCATTTCTTCCCTAAGAATAACTTGGGGTGTTTTCCCACTTCTTTTCTATCTCATGAAAATATCCCATCTACTGGGCATATATATCTATGGGTGGCCAGGAAGATGACTTTTCATTTGGCTATATAATTTTGATATATAAAAATATGGGACATGCATCATAACTGGATCTATTTGTCCCACAAGAACTATGGACACTTGAAAGCCTGCCTTGTTCTTTTGTTCAGATGAACCGCACACAATTAGCTCATTTTTATCTCAGAGCAAGTTCAAACTAGACTAAGGGCTTTTTGTAAATAGATCATAAGTTTGGAACCTTACAGCTGTGCACAAGGTCAGGGCCACAAATGTCCAACTAAGGTAACTAAGAAAAGCATGCCAATTCTTTGCTTACCTGTTGACTGACAAAAAACCTATGTCTCAAAGCATATCTAACTGGGCACTGTACACCCCGCCCTCTGGTCATGGTCTTAATCCTGTAACCTTGGACCCTTGTGTTATCACTTGCTCTAGGAATGTGCTATTGATCAATGAAAGACAACTATTGCATTTTTCATCACTTCAAGACTCCTGGGAAAAAGAGTGTTTTGAGATAAGAAGGAGAGAAAGCAAGAAGAAGTTAGAAGTAAGACAGGAGTATTGGGATAGAAGCAGGACAATAAAAAAGAAACTGGCATGAAGAAGCATGGAATGAGAGACTCATTTTCGCCCTCAGATCCCTAGCCCTTGCTTGCTATAGCATCCTCTCTCAGTCCTGAGGGGCACTGAGGCTGAACCTCAAAGGCCCTTGTTAGCTTTCCTTCGATGTGGAAGCTGAGGTTAGCTTGTTGGAGGGGAGATTATGTACTAAGACCCTGGAAGATAAGATACCACATGCACAGAGAAACTGCAGAAACCATGAAGATAACAAAGGCAAAAGTCAACACCAAACCCTGGGACATAACAGAAAGTTTCCTTTGGGTTTTTCAAGGACGGTACATGAGCAGCCAAAAATAATTTATTGGAACAGCAGAACAGTCCACCCAGCAACAAAACCATAAGAAAGAACACAGCTATTGTTTCTGGTAATTTCGTGGCAATAAACAGGTTAAAAAAAAGAATCATAACCAGGCCAAAAATTGATTATAATGCTCAACATGGCATGTAGTACCTTCTTTATTTTTCATCTAAAAGCACTAAAAAAGATACTAATATACACAATTACTAAATATTATTCTTATCTCCAATTCTTGAAGACAAAAAGAACAATAATTTGTAAATAGCTTTATGACATTTTCAGATGAAAAGAAACATACATAAAACATTACTATACTACTTGAAGGTTGCAAATTTTAGGGACAAGAAGCCAAAAAAGAAGATTAATGTAACAGTCTTCTGGTGTAGGAGGTCCTTCTGTTTATGTGTTGCTTTCATTGATTGAATAAAGAAACTGCCTTGGCCTTTTGATAGGGCAGAAGTTAGGTAGGTGGAGTAGACAGAACTGAATGCTGGGAAGAAGGGCGGGCAGAGTGACAGATGCCATGGAGCTCCTGCCTGAGACAGACACTGGTTAGAATCTTGCCAGTAAGCCACAGTCATGTGGCGATACACAGATTACTAGAAATGGGTTAAATTAAGATGTAAGAATCAGCCAATAAGAAGTTAGAGATAAATGGGCCAGGCAGTGTTTAAATGGATACAGTTTCTGTGTGATTATTTTGGGTGTAAGCTAACCAGGCAGCCAGGACAAACAAAGGGACCCCTGAGCTCCTATCAAAATTCTTCAAACGAATTTCATTTTCTGTCAGTCTGTTAACCTTTCAAAAAAGGAAGTTACATAGAAACTATTATTGGTTAAATAGCATTCTATAAGATATCATTAGAAACAGGTTAAGGATCTATTTTGACAGAACTTCAGCAAATCAAAAGGGTCTATTAGCAAATGCACATGCTCAGAATAGCATACACTGAAACTACCTAATATTTACAATATTAAATAGAAGTTTTACAAAATGTTTTACTTTTGGGGATACAAGAAAAGATATGATAAAAATGTTAATGATTAACAAAAAGAGGAAGCAATTACAAGGCTAGGCATGACAGTCTAAATCTGTAGTCCCAAAGACCGTAGGACTGGAATAGATGCAAAGCTAATCTGGGCTACATAGTGTATATACATGTACAGAGAGAGAGAGAAAGAAAGAGAGAGAGACAGACATAGAAGAAATCATCACTAGATGGGGACATGGATTAATCTTCAGAAATATAGCTCCTTTAAAACTTGCCATTTTAATCTAAGAAATTAATGCATACATACAACAAAATCCTTACAAATGTACTAAAATCATACACATTCCTTTGAAATCACTTTTAATTCAAACAGAATGATATTTAAATCTGATTGTAAGACCTTGCCTCTTTTCTCCATCACTCAGTATCTCCCTTTTCAAGAGCCCTAGGTGCTTGGACAAATACTATGGCAATAGAGTCCTAGGTGTTTCAACAAATACCGTGGCAATACTCTACTCTGGGAACGAACCAGGTGAATGCATGGTTAAGAGGCAGAAGTCAAGACCACTCTCAGTACAGCTACCATGACCATTAAATGTCCTCTGAACAGTTCTGTACATTTTCAATAAAAATAAAGTGGCAATTGGATTTTACCAAGTATGAAAGCTTCTTTATCTTGAATGTGTTGAAGTACAAAATTTAAAAAGAATGTAAATCACAATTCTTTCCATGGTGACTGATGCACATACAGGAAACAGTTTTAAATCTAGTTGCCATATACCTGGCTGTAATATTGTACCACTTTAAACTAAATCATTGGAGTCATTACAGAGAAGCCAGTTGTACCAACATTCATTTTTGATACGCCTGTGATTTAAAACTATTTTAAATTACCACATACATTTAAAATTATATTAAAAACAATGGAAAGCATACAAAGTTAAGACCTCAAGCCCCAAATACATTAAAAATATCTCCATCAGTTGAACCTTAGCAGAGATCTGTACTCCCAGCAACAAGTAAAGCTGAGTCAGAGGTTTTATACATTAAAGCCAAGGCCACTCTAGGAAACTCAGTGAGAATCTATCTAAAGTTTTAAAAGAATAAAAAGTAACCATAAATGTGGCTCAGTAGTAGAGGATTTGAATAACATGCATGAGGTCCTAGATTCAATCTCCATTATTGAAAAAAATAATTCTATCAAGTTTATTTTTAAACTCAAGTTTCAGTAAATAATTCTAAGACAATCTATAAGAAGATGCTTAGTTACTTCTATGGGACAAAGTAGGATACCAACTAACTACAATCATCAATACTGACTTCATACTTATTATATTTAAATGTAAACTATCCCCTCAATTGAAGACTCACAAGTGCACGACTTAGGTCCAATAATGTACCCTAAACTAAAGGACGAGTAAGGAGTTCTACCCAGGCATTAGCAGTGTGGGAAGTCCTTCTGTCTGTGTGTTGCTTTTACTGGTTTATGAATAAATCTGTCTTGGCCAGTAGCTTAGCAGAATAGAGCTAGGCTGGGAAAACAAAATTGAATGCTGGGAAAAAGAAGGTAGAGCCAAGAGAGATGCCATGGAGCTGCAAAACAAGAAAAAATGCAAGCTGCAAGCTGGAACTTTGCCGGTAGGCCGTGACCCTTATGGTAAAATATAAAGTAATAGAAAATGGGTCAATTTAAGATATAAGAGTGAGATTGAAATATGCATAAGCTAACAGGCCAACCAGTGTTGTAATTAATACAGTTTCTGTGCGGTTATTTTGGGTCTGGGCAGCGGGGAAGGAATTAGTAGACTCTTTCCTACAACGCATTAGGATTCAGGAATCTTCACTTCCTACCAGAATTTTACAATATTAACATTCTGTTCATATATGATCCAAGAAATGTTATACACTGGGGTTAAGTAATATAAAATTAAAAGATTTTGATATTTGAGTATGATACTTAACTTGCATATCAGATGACTCAATTATAAAATGGCATATTAGTATATACCTCAAATGGCTTTTAAATGGCTAAGATAAATGCATTAAGTATGGCTCAGAGCCTACTGTAAAATATGCAAAAAATAAATGCTTAGTAATGGATAATTAGCGATAAATTATATTAATCAAAAGGTATGATTCAGTTATTATAATTTATAACCAGTTTTCTCAAGAAAATAACCTCACATATTTACACTACTATATTTCAAAAATGTGTCTCTATTCAAATTTATTGCTGATCACTGTCCATACTTATATTTACTATCCTTCCATCAACTGAATGCAGTAAATGCAGTTACTGGATGTAGTACATCAAGTTACAGTGGTACAAACTCACCATTTTTAATTCCTGGATTAACAGTATCTTACTGATCTGTTAAGCATATATTTAGAAATCCAGAAAATTAAACAGGGAAGAGCTGGTATAACTTGCTTTTTAATGCAGTTATCTAAAATTCAAAGTATGAAATTGGAACTTGATTCAAATCTATTAATGCGATCAAACTTCAAGTTATACACATACGTGCAAACGGAAATTTCTCATCTGAATAAATGGGTAAAGATAAGTTATGTTCATATTCCTGACTAAGAAATTAACTTAAAATAAGCAGTATTTCAACTCAACAACCACAAAAGAGAGGATCTGTCTATATAAAGGACAGAAAGGGGGCATATTAGAAGTGGCAGACCAGTTCAGCACAATGGCTGTTCTTCTAGTAGAAAACCTGGGTTTGATCCCCACATGATGCTCACAACTGTCTCTAACTACAGTTCCAGAACTTACAATGCCCTTCTTCTCAACTCCCTGAGCACTGCACACACTTGGTTCACAGATACACTTTAAAGAAAAATATCCATATTTTGCATATGAAATAAACTGGAAGAAAATTAAAAATGAAAAGACTGAAAATGTTCACAGGCATCAAGTACAGATTGTTAAAGAAAAAACTTTAGTTCTTTATATATTTTGGAGATCAGATCATTGTTGCGGGGTTGGTGAAGATATTCTCCCAATCAGCAGGTTGCCTTTTTGTCTTAATGACAGTGTACTTTGCTTTACAGAAGCTTCTCGGTCTTAGGAGGTCCTATTTATTCAATGTTGCCCTTACTGTCTGTGCTACTGGGGTTATAAGTAGGAAGTGGTCTCCAGTGCCCATGAGTTGTAGACTACTTCCCACTTTCTCTTCTATCAGGTTCAGTGTATTCAGATTAATATTGAGGTCT
>LOEQ01001811.1:700758-711407 GCA_001685075.1 Bramus lutescens
CAACTATATTCATAGCAGCATTATTTGTAATAACCAGAACCTGGAAACAACCTATAGGCCCCTCAACTGAAGAATGGATAAAGAAAATGTGGTACATTTACACAATGAAGTACTACACAGTGGTTAAAAAAATGACATCTTGAAATTCGCATGCAGATTGATGGAACTTTTGAAAAACTATCCTAGGTAAGGTCACCCAGACTCAGAAAGATGAGCACGATATGTACTCACTCATAAGTGGATACTAGATGTAAAGCAAAGGATAACCAGACTATAATCCGCAGCTCCACAGAAGCTAGGAAACAAGGAAGACGGTAAGAGAGAAACATGATCTCCTGAGAAAACAGGGAGCATGGAGAAGGGGATGAAAGGAGGGTGAAAGGGAAGGAGAAGGGGAGAACAGGAGGGGGAGGAGAACTTGAGGGAACATATAGTCGAGAAAAGGAAAGGACAACAAGGGAGAGTAAGGAAAGGTATCTTGATTGAGGGGGCCATTACGAGGTTAGCAAAAAAAAAAAAAAACTGACATTAGAGAAATTCCCAGAAATCCACAAGGCTGACGCCAGCTAAGACCCTAAGCAATAGTGGAGAGGGTACCTCAACTGACCTTGCCCTCTAGTCATATTGATGACTATCTGAAATGTTATCACAGAACCTTCATCTAGCAACTGATGGAAGCAGAGGAAGAGATCCATAGCAGAACTCTGGACTGAACTCCCAAAGTTCAGTCAAAGAGGGAAGAGTGATAATATGAGTAAAGGGGTCAAGACCATGATGGGGATATCCTCAGAAACAGCTGACCTAGCTAAAGGGAGCTCACTGACTTTGGTCTGATAGCAGGTGGAACCAGAATAGGACCAAACTAGGCCCTCTGAATGTGGGTGACAGTTGTATGGCAGGGGTAGACTATGGGGCCACTGGTGGGAAGACTAGGATTTATTCCTACTGCTTGTACTGGCTTTTTGGAACACATTCTCTTTGGATGGATACCTTGCTAGGCCTAAATATAATAGGGAGGGCCTTGGTCCCGCCTCAAAGTAAAGTGTTGACATCCCATGGGAAACCTTACTCTCTCTGAGGAGTGGAGGAGGGTGAGGCTGGAGGGAGGTGGAGGGAGTGGGAACTGGGATTGATGTGTAAAATGAGAAAAGGCAGTTTTTTAAATAAATTTATTTAAAAACATTCACTAGTAATCATAATTATGAAAGTTTTACCTTAGTTTTAGACTATGTTTCTTTTTTATTTTCTCTCTGTTCAATTCCCCAGACTTAAGCATACTGACATACATGCTTAGTATTATTAATCACTGTAAAATAATTCTATTATCTGGATCCCCTATGTATATCTAGTTCCATAGCATATTTGTCTCGTAGTTTTAACCACATCATCTTAAATCTTTGCACATATATTTAGATAATTCTTAGAAATTATAAATGAAACACAGGACAATTTCTGATCTAGTTAGATACAATGTAACTACTAAGAATGTTTCTAATTTCTTCATAACTTTCAGACAGGAGGAGAAATCAAGCTGGTACTAACCTAGATGTTTTCTTCCTGAAGGTTATCTTTCACAGTTACTAAAAGCTACAATGCAGTCTACTGGGAAAGAAAAGTCAACACCAGTCTTAGGGAACTGTGAACTGTGAGTTATAGTAACCAGTCTGACAAGATATTCCTTCAGGTGCAACAGTGATGTGAACATTATGGGAGTAATCATCTACTTCCTAATTGGGTTTAAGCATCACTATATAGAAGGGAACTCATGCCTGGTGCTGAAAACCTGGCCAAGGACCACTGCCAGGTAGCTCATAGGCTCTAACGGAGAACATACTATTGTTATTTTGCTAAGTAGACATATCAGACTGTCTTCTAAACTAATTTTATACCCCAAATTTAGTGCAGTCTTCATAAGAAAAGTTTCTTTTTATAGTGAATGGAAGTTGTGGTTGTTTGAATAAAAATGGCCCCCATAGGCCTATTAGAAAGTGTGAGCTTAGAGTAGGTGTGGTTTATTAAAGGAGGTATATCAATAGGGGTGGGCTTTCAGGTCTCAAAAGCTCAAGTCAGGCCTAGAAGCTCATTCTCTTCCTACTGCTTGCAGATATAGAACTCTCAGCTCATTTTCCAGCACCATGTCATCCTGTATACTGCAGTTACAAAAATGGATTAAACCTCTGAACTGTACTCCAGTCCCAATTAAATGTTTTCCTTTATAAGCTGTAGTCATGGTGTCTCTTCACAGCAATAGAAACCCTAACAAAAACAGAAGTTAATACAGAGATTCACTGTTGGTCAAAATTTGAAAAATAAGTAACTATGGATGGAGTGTTTAGCCTTAAATGGGGCATGTGTATCACACTGCTTCCCTGGAAGGCTCCTAGAACAATGAGGACAGAAGGATTGTAAAGAGTCATAAGTAGGGAAGGCTAGGGGAACAGTGCCTGCTGGGCCTGACAGGCCTGCTGTCCTCATGAGCTCACAGCAACTGGGGATGCCTGTATAAGATAAAGCCACTCAACACTGCAGCATGAATTGGAAGGAAAGCATGCCCAGCTTGGGAAGGAAAGTCGGTTTTCTTCAGGGGATGGTCACTGATAGGTTGGCTCTTGCTGCAGTAGCTATCCCCACACCCATGAACATATTGGTGGTTCAAATTGGATTCAATAAATTTCCATTTTTCTAAATGAAAAAAAAAGTTAAGGTTACAGAGTGGAGGGTGATCCAGGGTGACTTGAAGGGGGAAGTAGTTAAGATCAAAATACACCACTTACATTGAGGAAATGCTCAAAGAGCATGTACATGTGCCCACACACTCACACACTCACTCACACACACACACCTCAACTAAAATGTTATGGAACCTGAATTTAAAAAAAAAACAGAATAATAAAAAATAAATACAGAGGAAGTAATAAAACCATGCATACTTGATCATCTTTCAGAGGGTGCCAAAACCACATAAAGCCAAAAATAGAGTTTCTTCAACAAATGGGTTTGAAATAAATGGGCATCAATAAGAAAAAAATAAAATGTGAGTCATATTTTAAACCGCTCATGGATACTTCTAAATAAAGACTTAAAACTACAGAGCTAGAAGAAAACAATGATGATATATCCATGACACCTGACTTAGCAATGATCTTTGACTATAGCGCGAAAATAGAGGCCACAAAATGAACATAAATTTAAAAATCTTCTGTGAAGCAAAGGAAACAGCAAAATTAAAATGAGACCCAATAAATGGGTCAAAAGGTCTGAGAAATATACACATGAAAATGTTTTTGTTTATTTTGTTTCATTTAAAAGAAATTCTCCAAGTTTGAAGCCACACTGATCTACACAGCCAGTTCTAAGCTAACTAGAACTATATCCTAACAAAATGAAATCTGTGTCCACATACAGAAAGGGGGTTCACTCACAAATTTTGATAAAAAACTACTACAACTCAATAGTCAAAAACAAACACACAAACCAAATAAGTAATCTAATTAAAATTGAGAAAAACTTAAACGGGCAATTCTCCAAAGTCATAAAAAGGATTCACAGGTATAAAAAAATTGTTCACTCATTTTCATCTTCAGGCAAATACAAGGCATAGACCATATCGCACACCTTGCTACAAAGGACATTATAAAAAGGAAGTAGTTGATGACAGGTGTTAATAGTGGTACTAGGTGCCATGAAAAGCAATATTGCAAATCCTTCAAAGATTTAAAAACTACCCTATAATCCAGCCATCCCATTTTCTGGCATTTATCCAAAAGAATTAAACTGGTGATTCAAATAGCCAATTGCTTGACCATGTTCATTGTAGTATTATTCACACAAGTCAAGAGCTTAAAATAACCTACGTGTCTTTAAACTGATAAATGAATAAAGAAAATTTAACATATATACAGTAGAATGCTCTTCACTGTTAAAAAAGAAAAGAATCCAGTCACTTAGGCAGCATGGATGGAACTAGAGATAATTATGCTAAGAAATCTGGGTACAGAAAGAACATTATCATCTATATGAAGGATCTAAAGGTATTATCTTCTAAGTTTGAACACAATAGTTATGTGGGATTTCCCCTCTGTATGCTGTGAATACCATTGGTTAATAAGGAAACTGTCTTGGGCCTGCATAGGGAATAGAGGTAGGCAGGACAAACTAAACTGAATGCTGGGAGAAGGAAGGCAGAGTCAGGGAGAAGCCATGTAGCCCCACAGCATAAAGATGCCGGAACCTTGCCGGTAGAACACAAGCTTCATGGTAAAATATAAAATAATGGAGATGGGTTCATTCTAGATATAAGAGCTAGCTAGAAATACGCTTTAAGCTATTGGTCAAACAGTATTACAAATAATATGGTTTCTGTGTGATTATTTCGGGGCTGAGCAGTCGGAAACCAACAAGCGCCTCTTCACAACAGAATAGTGATGACCTAGGGCTACAGAGACTGTAAGAGGGAATAGATGAATGGTGAAAGGCCGATTATTGAATGTGAGTACAGCTGAAGTAGAAACTGTGATATGCTAGTGTACAGTAGGGTGACCAGACAGTAATATACTATGCATTTCTAAGAACTATCTTAGCTGAGCAGTGACTGAGCATGCCTTTAATCCCAGTACTCGGGAGGCAGAGGTAGGCAGATCTCTGTGAATTCAAGGCCAGCCTGGTCTACAAGAGCTAGTTTCAAGATAGGCTCCAAAGCTACAGAGAAACCCTGTCTCAAAAAAACAAAACAAAATGAACTATCTTAAATATATGTGTGAGGAGATATAAAAATTTATACTCATTAAAATATGAGATGGTATACACTAAAATCTTTTCAACTATAAGTTAACAAATAATTTTAAAAACAAAAATTCAGTTAAATATCTAAGAAATTTTTATTTAAACAACAAAAGATAGTATGGGAAACTGCTTCAAGTTCACGTTTAATGAGGTTTTTCTAATTAAAGTCGGGCGTACTATTAAAGATAACAGAAAAATGATGGCAAAAAATAAAATGAAAATCTAAAAGCCTACACACAAACACACATGCATGCATGCACATGTACATATAATTTAATAATTGTGAAAAAGAGTAAATTAGTAACATCTGAAACATTAGACTCTCCGCTTTGAAAAAGTTGCCTAATCTCATAGTATTCACTGAAATAAATAAAGTACACAATAGAGAGATACACCTAGTTTATGACACAAAAGAATTTCAGTCTAGGGTCAGATTATTACAAAGAGTATTTCTAACCCCAAGCACCTCTAAGTCCTATTGACATTAGATTAGAGCTCTATGAAATCTCCAGATAGTAGATGCCTCATGAACTAGACAAGCATACTCAATAGGATAATTTCATTTTCTTAAAGATAATTGAAAAATGATTCTTCAAGGAGTAGACTTATGCTGCAGGAATATCAAAGGTTTTAGAAATTTAAGATCACTCTATCTCAGCCCTTATGAAGTTAAGGCAGAGGACTGTCACAAGTCTGAAGCAAGCATGGGTGACACAGTTACAGTTTTAGGACAACCTGGACTGCAGAATAAAAAACTGTCTAACCCCCCAACCCCAAATTTAAAAGACCTGGCTTATATCTAACTTTGAGAACAACAATTCAAAACGAATCAAAGTTCAATAAATGTTTAAAAATTCACTCTACATAGCATTTTCAAGGAAATGCAATAATTGGGCAGCACCACATTAGTTCAGTCATCTAAGCAAACTTTGTCGTCACATCCTAAACTATGTGCTGAAGATGTAAAAGTAAAAAAAAAAAGGTCAAGGGGATATAAGCTGACGAATGATCCATTCTATCAAAATTACAAAAGCAAATAAAGGTTATAATAATGATACACTTGGTTAAAAACCTGGGGAGGGGCTGAAGAGATGGCTCAGTGATTACGAGCACTAGCACTGGCTGTTCTTCCAGAGGACTCTGATTTGATTCCTAGCACTCGTAAGAGAGCTCACAACCTTCTATGTGTAACTCCAGTCCCAGGATATCTGAAACTCTCTTCAGGTTCCATTGGGAAGGAAGTACACATAAAAGGTACATGGATATACATACAGGCTATTAACATTCTACTTTGGAAAAATGTTAATTAGGGTCAAATATAGTAACATATGGAGGAAAATAATAATATTGCAGGCATTCACCTGAAACTAATGTGCATAAAGATAGGAATGCTACTTGAACCATTCACTACTGTCTTTCATTCAGAATTTCAAATATGAGTATAATCAATAATTATAAAAAAGATAGTCTGTATATAAAATGAATTCAAGTTTTAAAAATATCTGTATACTGTTTGCTTTGAAAGAGTTTATTTTAAAATAGACCAAGGGCAATTTATCATTTTACAGCCCCAGTTAAACATGTAAGACAACAGAAATAGAACAATTAAGTGTAACACATTGCATCTATTTATATCTAATTACAAATAATAAATCCATCTACAAATACATCTTAGACTAATTTTTTAACATAACAAATAAAAAAATTTCTTACCTTTCCTCTGGAGTATCTACATGAAATGTTCTCTCTATAACAGTGGTCCACTGAAGACATCTGATAATAAATGTATTTGGCTTTGGTCGTTCTGTTTTCATTAACTGGCATTCTACAAATAAAGTTAAATATCTCTTTATATACACAAGTACTTAAACTGTTAAGTAAGTAGTTAACAACTACACAGTGTTATTCTGAACAGAATGCACTCCCACTGACAGTGTTCCACAAAGTCAAGGTTATTCTCAACCCGACCTTAGTGTTTCTTTCTAGTTCATCACTATTATGACCAGTTCAACCAGCTAAACAAAATTCTTGAATTTTTCCCAAATACATCTTGTTCTTTCTGTATCTTCAACTTTGCTTCAGCAGCTTCTACTATCTGAAACAACTATTCATTTTACTCCTCCAAATCTGTAAGCCCCAACTGTCATAGCAATACCAATCCTTTAAGGGCTAAGTGAAATCATACTCATTTCATTACAAATTTTTTTAAACTTTTTGGCACAGACTTGCCATTTCGCCCACTATAGTTTCATTATGAAACTAGTTTTTTTTACCTGACATTGTACTACAGTACCAAACATATTAAGGTAGCTTTTACCCTATGAATTCGTCTAAACAATAAACTTCTTGTAATTTTTGGTATCCAGACTTACTAGAATTAGTCAGTCATGAACTGATTAGATTCTGTCAAAGAATATCTAGGAAGACTTCAAAGAAAAGATTGTTCCTTTTCCCCTGTTCTCTAACCTTAATACTACTTTAACTTGATTGCACTGAAGTAAAAAATACATTTTTACATTTTTCCTTACTTCCCTTCCTTCATTTACCTAATTTTGTTTATGAAAACTTCATCACTGATAAATCTTCTATTCTTTTTCCCGTTAATCTCTTATTCTTTTCTACCCTTTTATAATATTCTTTAATTTCCCCTCTTAATTTATTTCTTCTTGCTACTCCTCTATTTCTATCCTTCCCTGTTCCTGACTGTGTTAATCATTTGTTTGAATGCTTGGTCAAAAGTTGGGAAGGCCTTGTTGGAAACAGCGTGTCAGCGTGTCAGTAGGGCTGAGCTTTAAGGTTTCAAAAGTCTACACCATTCTCTCTCTCTCTCTCTCTCTCTCTCTCTCTCTCTCTCTCTACTCTACTCTACACCTCATATCTGTCTGCATGTCTGTATCTACTCTACACCTCATATCTGTCTGCGTGTCTGTATCTACTCTACACCTCATTCTTCTGGATCAGATAGGTGTAACTGTCTGCTACTGTCCCAGCACCAAGCCTGCCTGCCTGCCATCATGATCTCTAATGGTCATAGTCACTCTAAACCTCTGAAACTTTGAGACCCAAATTAAATTGCAAATTGCCTTGGTCACAGTGCTTTGTCACTGCAGTAGGAAACTAACTAAGACACTGATTTCATTGTATTAATTATATCCATACATATCCTACTTAATTTTTAATTCAATAGCACATTATAGTCATTTTTCCATTTGGTATTTTATGGTCATTGGCATACTAGAAGGCTTAAACAGACATTAAGCATATGTTTGTATTTCTATGACTTGATGCTGTTAAAGCAGGTTTGGTTTTGCTTTCTAAGTTTTACTAGGAAATAAGCCTTCAAGAGCAGATGTTGATAAGATCCCCAAATAAAACCAGAAGAAAAGGCCACACTAAGAGACATGCAAATTATAGCAAAAAGATAAAGAAATATAAAAAACTAAGGTAACATGATTCCTCTAAATGATCAGTAACACATCAACTACCAAAGTACAATATACTGAAATATAAAAATGGGAGGTAAAAATACCATAAATTTAGCAGTTAAAATAAAGACATGAAAAAAATATAAAAACAAGCAGGTGAAGTCAATCCAAAAACCAGAGAGTCGGCAACATATGTGAAAAGAGAAAAAATAGAAGGAAATGGAGGGGAAGTAATCAGCAATATTTATAAAACACCAAAATAGAAGAAAAATTAAAAAGAAAACTGATTCACAGTGGTGGCAAACTGGAAATGAAATTTTTAATGGGGGGAAAAGGTAGGTGCATAACAGAAAGCACCATCAATAGATTTGACCCGGTGAAGACAGACTAGAACAAATCAGAGATAAAAGTCAACAAAGAACTAGAATTAAACATCAATAAGGAAAAGTAAGTAACTGGGCATGACCAAAACATCTAAGAATTATGAAATATGATCAAGGTTGCAATCCATTAATCCATAGAATAGAAAGATCGGAAATAAACATTAAAGGAATTGAAAATGTATTTTATGAAATTGTAACAGAAAACTTCATAAATCTAGAGACAGACATCCAAACACAAGAGATGCTTAAAATCCCAAACAGATATAGAAAACTCTTCAAAGCACAAGTCAAACTGTAATATAATCCAATGAAAAGACACAATACTAAAAACTGTAAGGAAAAAGCCTCCAACTCACAAAGGCAAACATATTAGAATTCAGAATAAAATCAGATCTCTTATTAGTATCCTCACAAGTTAGGAAACATGGAACTTTGCTACCCAACAAAGATAGCTATGAATACTGACAAAGACAAATCGACATTTAAAGACAAGCACAAACTAAAGCAGTCTATGACCACCAATTCAGCACTATAGGAGATATTTATTTACAGGAACACTACACACAGAAAGGAAGGCAGTCCAGTCACAAGAGCATAGAAAAGAGCAAATTTCATGATGAGAATGCATGAAGAAAAGAAACCTAAGAAAAGAGTTCATCATGTTCAGTGTAGTAAACCAACACATCCTGATACTAACAGGAGAGAAAAGACCAAACAACAATGGTCCAACTAGCCAAAAAATAGCAGCAGCAACAAAAAAAACTATAATAATGATTTTTTATTTTAAATAAAAAACTATCTTTTGTCATTTTACATACCAATCCCAGTTCCCACTCCTCCCATTCCCTCCACCTTCCCCTCTTTTGCACCCCCATCCACTCCAAAGAGAGGGCAATGCACACTGCTCTGAGGAAAAACCAAGGCCCTCCCTACAATATCTAGGCTGAGCGAGGTATCTCTCCAAAAAGAATGGGTTCTACAAAGCCAGTACCTGCAGCAGGGATAAATCCTGGTCCCATTGTCAGTGGCCCCATAGTTTGCCCCAGCCATACAACTGTCACCCACATTCAGAGGGATTCGTTTGGTCCTATGTTGGTTCCTTCCCTGTCTGGCCAGAGTTGGTGAGCTCCCATTAGCTCAGGTAAATTGTTACAGTGGGTATCCTAATCATGGTCTTGATCTCTTTGTTTATATTCTCACTCCTCACACTCTTCGACAGGACTTTGGGAGTTCAGCCCAGTGTTCCAATGTGGCTCTCTGTCTCTGCTTCCATCAGTTTCTAGATGAAAGTTCTATGACATTTAAGATAGTCATCAATATGACTACAGGGCAAGGCCAGTTCAGGTACCCTCTCCACTATTGCTTAGTGTCTTAGCTGGCTGGGGTCATCCTTGTGGATTCCTGGAAATTTCTCTAGTGCCAGGTTACTTACTAACCCCCAGTCGTTCCCTCAGTCACGATTATCTCTTTCCTTGCTCTGTCTCTTCCTTCCCTCATCTCCATCATCCCATTCCCTCTAGTTCTCATCCCCCATCCCTTTTTCCCTCCTCCTCCCATTTCGCCCTCCCTTCTGTCCCCACCACAATGCTCCCAATTTTCTCAGATCTTGTCTATTTCCCCTTCCTAGGGAAATCTATGTATGGTTACTTAAGGTTCTCCTTGTTACTTAGCTTCTCTGGGCTCGTTCTCCTTTGCCTTACATCTAGTCCACTTATGAATGAGTACATACCATGCTCATATTTCTGAGTCTGGGTTACCTCACTCAGGATAGTTTTTTTCTAGTTCTATCCATTTGCATGCAAATTTCAAGATGTCATTGTGTTTTAGTGCCGAGTAGTATTCTACTGTGTAAATGTAATACATTTTCTTTACCCATTCTTTGGTTGAGAGGCCTTTAGGTAGGTTGATTCGCATTTTCTGAGAAACCACCACATTGATTTCCAAAGTGGCTGTACAAGTGTGTATTCCCACCAGCAATGGAGTGTTCCCCTTACTCTGCATCCTCTCCAGCATAAGCTATCTTTGAGTTTTTGATCTTAGCCATTCTGACTGGTGTAAG
>LOEQ01001812.1:10947-38553 GCA_001685075.1 Bramus lutescens
CTCTGGAAGAGCAGCCAGTGCTCTTAACCTCTGAGCCATCTCTCCAGCCTCTGGAGATTTATTTTAAGCTGCATAAAAGTTTAATGCCACTCTTTGGTTTGGAAATCAGATTCAGGACCAGAGAACGCAAGTTTCAGTCAGTCAGAAAACTTGCCTAGGCTTTCTTTTGGACAGGGAATTAAGTGGAGCGGGTGCTGCCTTCCCTTAGAGAACAGCAAGCACAGCCTTCTGAAACCGGATGTTTGGACTTGGTGCAGAAACGGGCTCTGAGATAATTTTCTTCGAGTTTTAGTTTGTCAGCAGATTTTCATGGCATTCAAATTTTTGGTTATTTCTTTGGGAATCTCAGTTTGCTCCCTGAATCTTTTAAATAGATGCTGGCCACTAACTTAAACACTGAATTAAATAAGGGAGTCACCTTGTGTGTAAATGGTTGTGAGGGCAACGTGTCCATAGTCAAAGAAAAGTTAGTTCTTTTGTGAATAAAGCACTAAGAAGTTCCTTATCCAGAGAGGAGACATCATCCCAGAAACACTGTCAGTGAGCTCTTTGTTCATTGGACTATGGCATTCTCCTTTAAGATCCTAGATACTGACCGAAAAAAAAAATACTAACTTGCCTGGTCATTTGACCAAGGGAACTTACTATACTTAAAAGCCATATCAGGGACAGTTCAGAAATATCATACATTTCTAGATGTGGGAGGCTTTATTGAAATGAATTGTGAAAGTAAAATGACCTTGATAATTGTATGTTGTACCAAAACAAAAGCTAGTAAGCAACAAATTAGACAGAGAAGCAGTTTTCTCTGTATTGCCATGAATATAATAAATTACTGCAAACTCAAGGCTTTAAGTGCTGCACGTTTATTATTTGATAGTTTTCAAGGTCAGAAATTCAAAATCAGTGTCCTTGCCCTAAGCCAGGGTGTCTGCAGGGCTGTGTTCCTTCTGAAGGGTCCAGCGGAAAAGAAGTCGGGGCTCACGGCTTCCATGCATCTCCATTATCACATTTTCATATCCTGTATCCCAACTTTCCTATACCATTGTTGGGAGGGATGTCTTTGCACTGGGCCCATGCAGATAACCCAGGATAATACCCCAAGGTGAAAGCTTAATTTAGTTACATTTTCTACAGCCCCTTTCCCTGTGAATTGGTATGTCACAGGCCCAATGTATGAACGTCATTGGAAGAATATTACTGGCTTATCACTTATCCCTTGTTTCACTCTTCTATTTTAAAGGTAGTTAAATCTTAAGGGAGGAAAGGCTTAGATTTTTCTTTAACATTTGTACATCCATCAACAGATAACTAATTGTGTTTATGGGGAGATATAGTTATATGCTTATTCGTTCCTTATAGCAAGACTTGCTTGTTTATAATCCATAAAACAAATGAAAATCTCTGACCACAGGAAGATGAATGTGTTGCCATTTCCCATGTCTATTTCATTTCCTTTAAAAAATACCTTTAATCGACAAACATATACATATTCAACACAATATATTAAAACATTTGTAAATATTGCAATAGGGATACTGAGATCTTGCTGATGGAAAGTTCTGCTTTATTCTTAGAGGCAATGAAACTGGCACTAAAATGGAATATTGTTTTGCAAAATTGAACAAGCAATTGGAGCAGAGTATGGGATGAGGCATTTTTATTTTCCACAAGAGAACCTCCCTTTTAAATGGTGGACTTAAGCAGGCGTCACATAAATTAAGATGAAGCAGTTTAGTAATCCCAAGGCAACAAATACTCTTTCTTCCGGTTCCAGCAAGGACAAGATATGGCAGTGAGAACAGATGTTTAATTTGAGCTATCAGGAGCCATGGTGAAGTGGGTAAGAAGACACACAAGCATTTAGGGGTTGTGAGTGGAGTTGAGAAACAAAAAAGCTGGAGATAAAACTTTGAAGACATGGTGTGAGGTTCCTAACTACCCTATTGTAAACTAATACTCAGTTTACTGGAAAACGGGAATAATTGGGGATTTGATTAAGAGCAGGATGTATTCCAGATTTATTGGATAATATTGTCTTGTGTATAAGTTGTTCTATTGAGAAAAGAAGCTGATGAGAACCTAAGCAAATTGTAGCCGGGATAGTGCTAGAAGGCAGGCAGGAAGATGTCTGAGGCTCTGGAGAGG
Organism: Bramus lutescens; assembly: GCA_001685075.1. Lineage (NCBI taxonomy): Eukaryota > Metazoa > Chordata > Mammalia > Rodentia > Cricetidae > Bramus > Bramus lutescens. Next base: position 13,096 of record LOEQ01001812.1, read on the forward strand.
AGACATCTTTGTGATTTAGCAGCTTGTCAGCAGGAGAGAGTGGGCCTCAAAGAAAATCAGCTTTGTGCAAGAAGTGAGATATTATTATGACAGTGTATGTGTGTTAAGGTTTGGGTTGGTCATTGTTGCGTTTAAGGTATTTGCAGTGATGTGACTCAAGATGTCAGCTACACTGGACATGGGAAGCCAGGAAGGAGAGTCATGTGGTCAATTCAAGCTGTGAAATTTAAGAGTAACTGTAAGGTACTGTGCTATTCATTTCATAACTAGGAATCCTTTTGAATTTAGATATTATTGCTACTCTCACTATTGTTTTAATATAAGAAAATTATTCTTAATTATTATTGTTACACACACACACAGACACAGAACCTACTGAGTCCATATAGTGCTGCTCATATACACATGTGTTTAGGGCTGATCACTGGACTTGGATAACCTGTCAGGGGACTCCTCTCATTCCTGAAGAAAACTGATTCTCCTTTCAGCATTACTCTACATCTAAGGGTAGGGTCTTGTGAAGTTTCTTTCATCCACATTAGCATGTCAACTAGTGTTATCACTGTACAGGTCTTATTTAGGATGCCATACTGTTTAGATTTCATGGGTGCAGCATCCCTGTTATGTCTAGAAGATACTATCTAGCAGCAGACACCCACAAAGTGACAGAAGATTGAACATAGGAGGAGCTGAATGTGGTAAAATTTTGTAAATATAGAACTCATGTATAAAACACTCCAAAAATGAAATAAAAAGAAAAGAATTAAAAATATGTACATGGGCATTTTACTTCTGGAATATTATTTAAGATCATCTCACAAATGCTAGGAAAGACCAAGGACTGCTAGATTCATGAAGGTTAGTTCTCAACAAGTCAAGCTGTATTGCTGTTAGAAGGGATGTGCAAGGGATTGTGGGAATTAGTAAGTAGGAGATCCACATGGCACCAGGGCATAAGGGTCAGTGTTTGGGTTATATTGACAAACCATACTCATGAGATGCACATATATCCTTGACCTGAGACCAAAGAGAAATGCCTCCATTGGGTCCTTAGAGAAGATGATGTCACTTCATATTGTGTCCTTAAGAACATCTTATCATTCATGTGTGCATATGCAAGAGAAGTGCCCAATGGGCTTCTAATATTTCTTAAAACAGGAGACAAGTCTAAAAATAAATGAAATCTGCCATGAGCAAAGAGGAAAGTGCACTTTAGAAAATATTATCAGAAACTTCCCATGTGCATCTCCTTACGTGGACTGCAGGAAAGAATATAGACAATTTATTTCCCTTTGACAAATCTTTAATCCTTAAAATATGAAGTTTGAAGAATAACAATCAATTTCTGTTTCATCTGAGATTCTTCTTCCTTCCCATATCACTATGCTACTTTCATTGTGAAAACTGTTTTTTTAAATAATTTTCTTTGTTATAAGCAACTCAGAATTATTTGTAATCAGTACACATTTTGGCTGAATCTGCAAACAGCTAAGCACAGGAACAGATCTCACCAGGACAATGTATGCATTTCTCATCATTGCAGTAACAGATTAATTCAACTGTAATAAGTTCAAGAATATCAACATATTAGATAACCTTTCTGAGTGTCAGATGACTAGCATGGGTGTATGGGGCTGTGAGGCTCTGGGGAAAAGTTCCTAGCTTCCAGAAGCCACTAGCATCCTCTGGGTGCCTGCTCTGTCTGTCTTCAAAGCAAGCAACACAATGCATTCTCTCTTCCTTGAAATCTTCTTTCCTTCTTATAAACACTCAGAGATTAGATAAGACCCACCCAGAAAGGCCAGAGGATCTCATATCAAGGTTCTTGAATATGCCTGAAAATTCCATCTAAGAAAAAAAGCAACATATTCATAGCCTCATGTTTATGAAGAGTAGAAAACAGTTATCTTGGGATAAACTATCTCTGAGGAACCATCATTCCAGTATCAGCTATGACAACCCTTCATCCAATTTATTAATATATTTCTCAGGTATTTGCTGAGTGTCTACCATGAGGTAGCTTATTTCCCCTCAAGAAAGAGAGGTGCTGTAGTAAATAAATTCACTAAGTTCCCTCTCCTTGGGGAGGGGTTTGTTCTAGTCCATGAAAAAGAAAAAAAAACTTTTCCTACATGGACAGAGTTACATATGGTAGAAACATAAACACAGAGAAATGCAGTCATGGGCTCTGCTGCAAAATTTGGACTCGATCTTCAGAAACTGACATCAGAAGAAGGTGGAAATAAGATTTTATAAAGATAATTGTGAAGGTTTTGGTTATCAACACTTATACATCAGGTTAGAGAAGAACCATAGCAAGGGATGACAGAGGATGTACTGACCTGACTCCAGGGAGCAACTGATCTGCAGGCCTCACAGCAGATCCTTTGCAGTAGATAGGAACTAGAGAGCTCGGGCATGCTCAGGACCACACAGAAGTTTCCAGGAGTGCTGACACCACACATCACGTGTTCTAATGTTCAGTTTCTATTCTTCTCCTTGCCATCACGGTGTCTGTATGTGCCAAGAAAATCATCACTTCTAGATAAAGACACGTTGGAAATGTGCTTGGGGGATAGGAAATGGTGGAAAGAAATATGAGGAAGAAAATGATCGAGGAACCTGAAAATTTGTGTAAAGAATAGAGGAAGGGAGTAAACGGGGGCAGGGGGCAGTGCTGGAAATGGTTTGTTAGAATCTCACTTAGATATGGCTTTAAAGTATGTATATACACATCTTCCTTGGAGAAGTTAAAGCCCCTACAGGTAACTGAGTTGGGGAAGTTGGAGCCCAAGAACCAGTTAATGAAGTGAAGGGCTATGAAGAAAGTTGAGACAAATGAGTGGGCCACACCTCTCCCTGGGCATTGAGCACGCACGTTGCAATGTTTAAGCCTCTGTCCATCTGTTAAAATCCCTGCTAACATTGAAAACAAGTTCCTTAAGTTCATGTTGTAAGCACTCCATCTTGTGATTCTGTGGGAGAGGGGTCTTGGCAGGACAAGGGGTTATGCAGCAGGTGAGAGACAGACACACCATGCAGACAGAGCTTATGTGGGGAGTTTTATTGAAAGGAAATGGGGAAAGAGAAGGGAGAGAGAAAGAGACAAAGGGAGAGAGAAACAGAGACAGAGAGTATAGACAGGGGCTTCTCATTCATTTTCTGGCTGCCCAGACCTGAATAATCAGACAGAACTACAACACTGTTTGGCCAATAGCTTAGGCATATTTCTAGCTAGCTCTTATATCTTAAATTATCCCATTTCTATTAATCTATGTATCACCATGAGGCAGTGGCCTACTGGTAAGGTTCCTAGGTGTCTATCTCCTTTAGCAGCTATATGGCATCTCTCTGACTCTGCCTACTCTCTCCTTATATCTCTTCCAACCTGTCTATATTCTTCTCTGCTATAGACTGAAGCAACTTCTTTATTAACCAATGGTAATAAAACATATTTACAGCATACAGAGGGGAATCCCACATCAAAAGAGAGGCAGAGAGAGGCAAAGACCAGTCACCAGGACAAGTCCAAAAGAGCAAGAGAGTCTTCAAGGCCAAGGTCTCAGAACTCCAACTTAAATCTGTTAAAACTGATCTTCACCAAGAGCCTAGGGTCCTGATACACAAGGCCTATGCAGGAACTACAGCACTTGGAAGGCTGAGCACCTTCGTGCCAGAGGCCTTCTAGAGAACTATGGCATTAGGTGGTGCCACTTGCTTGCTTCTACCTGCCTTACTGATGCCTCTCCCCACTCTACTTTTCTTTGACCCACATGACACACAGGGTCAAGTTTAATTCAGAGACCCAGTTGTTCTAAAATCAGACAATAAAGGTGAAAAGGAGATGATAACTGTCAATATTTTTAACATAGAAATAAATTTATAAATAGTAGGTCGCCTCTTTGTCCATCTAATTGTCCAGGGAAGGACAAACACCACTAACAGAGTCAGTTGGAAGGAGGTAGGATTTCTAATGTATGTAAGGTCTTTGCAACAACCACACCAGTTTTGGTAAAAGTCCAATAATCCTCAAAATAGAGTTGGAAAAAAATCTTTAGGTTTTAAATCTCAAAATAATTTCTAGCTCAGTGGCCAAGAACCCAAAGACGTTTTATTGGGCTGCTAACAACCCAAACCACCCAGTTCTCCAGTGTCTAAAAATGACATCGTGATTGTCTTTGCTTACTTTCACGGTTACTGGGGAAGAGCATCATCCTGTCGGCCTTCATGCGTTAAATCCTGTCTAGAAATGATCGCGGTTCATTTGTCCACCCACTAGATATGGAAATAGCCCGCTGTCTTCTCAGAACGTGCATTCGCTCTCCAAAGCATATTTTATGCCAAGTTTCAAAGGACAAGGATTGATTTTATTCCAAGTTCTGCTTTATATTTCTAGCACCAGTGTGTGGCACACAGGTGGATGGTGGTTGCACACCAGCTGGCTCCTTTGTCACTGTTTCTTTTCAGATACGAGTTTGCTAGACTTAAGCTAAAACTGACGTTAACTGCAGACTTAGCAGAACAGTGGGTAACAACAAGGGCAATTGCCAGTCGATAAACCTCAGCTAACTATCTAGTGATAATTTGCTTCATGGGGCAGCTAGAATTTCTCCTGTGTTTAGGAAATACAATTAATGAATGCCAGAAAAATCTCACCGAAGAATTTCTGGCTTATATGAATGTGACATAAACTGAGAAATAATCCCCAAAACAAGGATACCCAATCCAAAGAGGAAGAAGAAAGCTTGCTTTCAGTGCAAACTATGGAGTTCCATACTCCAGGGGTTAGTGCTATTGATCCTGTACATAAGATTTACTCAGAATACAAGAAAGAATGTGGTCATTTAGGTATATTGCATAATTTCTAATCATAATATCGGTTATTCAAGGGCAGAAGAAAATCTTACCAACTGCACCTCAAAAGTCCCTTATAGCCTCTTCCATTCTAGCTTAGGATATTGCCTTCAGGATATTGCCGTCGCCTATTTTTAAACATACTTTTTAGCTTTTTGTTTCCTGCCAGAAAGTCTACTCTTATAAACTTGTTTTAGTTATATTTCTGTAACACAGTAATTCCAATTTTAGTGACTTGAAACACTTAACCTTCTCATCTTGACAATCTGGAGATGGGAAATCCAACGTAGCCCTACGGTGGTATGCTCTTTCAGGGAGATCCCAAAGAGAATCCCACGGTCAGACACATAGCTGCTTTCCTGAGCTCCAGGACTCTTCCCCAAAGTCTCCAGAACTTGGCATCTTTGGTCTGGACCTCCCCTTCTTTGATAACATTGCTGCATCTCTGCTCTTTGTGCCTTCCATCTTCCTTTTAAGGACCTTTGTGATATTCCAATGAGCTCAGATTCCTCGATGACCCAGAATGATCTCTCTATCTAGATACCCCTAATGAACTCACACTAGTAAAACCCCTCTGGCCAGGTTGTTCACTCTCATATTTGAAGACCACAGGAGACACCTTGAAGAACCTTTTGTCTTGTTCATCACAGAGCAAGAGTGATCACTTCCTAATATGCAAATCTAGTCTGGCCTTTATTCTTTATTGGGCACTCATGACTTCCAAGGGACAAGCAATAATTTCAAAACTTTTCTGATCTCAATCAATGATCAACATATATATATATATATTTCTGTAATGAAACAATTTGCACACACACATGCAGAAAGAGAGAGAAATGTTTGCAAAATAATTGCTATGTATAATACACTCTGATTTTTTTCTGTTCCATCCTGCTAATTTAAAAATGGCTGATGATGACACACTTCACTCAATTTCTGACAGCTTAGCAATGGTTCTTAACCTGTGACTCAGGACCCCATTGGGGGTTGAGCGACCATTTCACAGTGGTCACCTAATACTATCAGAAAACAGATATTTATATTATAATTTGTAATAGTAGGAAAACTACAGTTATGAGGTAGTAACAAAAATAATTTTATGACTGGGAGTCACTAGAGTATGAGGAACTGTTTCAAAGAGACACAGCATTAAGGAGGCTGAGAGCCACTGGCTTAGAGGGTTACCAATCACAGTTCCAAGGTTACTGCCATGAAGGCAAATTGTACACTAACCAAGTAAACTACCTGTTGAACATAAACAGCCTACATTTTTCTCACGGTGTGTACTTTAGGTTATCCTTTGATCCTACAGAATTTTCATACCTTCATCTACTCGTAGAATCAGTTCCAAGTTTTGTCACCCTTAGAGAGGCTTATTTGGTTTCCTTTAATAGTTCAAGATACCATACCAAGACAGACACTTGTCACTTCCCAGCCTAGAATGACATCTGTTGGAGCACTTGCTATGTAGTCTCTTTCTTCATTTCTCTTCATTCTGTGTAAATCTCTCTGTGGTTTTCCCTCATCTCTTCCTTCCTCCCTCCCTTTTCCTGCCCCTCTTACTTTCTTCTCTCTTTCCTTTTTGCCTTTTCTCCTTTGTACCCCAGATTCCCCTCCTTTTATTTCCCTCCTCTTCCTCCCAGTCTCTCGTCTTCCTCTCTGTGCTCTATCACTGTCTTCTCACGCAGACCCCACCCCATCTGCCTGTCTGTCTGTGTGTCTGTCTATCTGTCCTCATCTCTCCTTCCTCTCTGTGCTCTCCCTAACACTCTCCTCTCACACAGACCCCCACCCTGTCTGCCAATCTTTCCCCCAGCACAGGTCACACATCTCCATGTCTTTCTCCCTTTCCTGTCCTTTTTTCCCTATTCATTTCCCTCTTATTTATTTTCCTTTGCAGTCTTTCTGAAGAGACGATCGTTGTAGAATGTGATGACCTTTGCTTCAGAGAGAGAGAGAGAGAGAGAGAGAGAGAGAGACTTATAGCAGTTAGCAGAAACTTAAACCCCCTGTAACTAATCATGTAGAGAAGACTATTAATATCTGTGTATTTATGTATTTTGGGGCAGCTAGCTGTTCTAAAAGCTAGCTCTATGTACTCTGACAATATTGTTCATTCTATAGAACATCCTACAGCTTTGGGTAGCTATGATCTAAATGGTGAATAAGGGTTCTAAAGCAGCAATTTTTGATTAAAAAAATCCTGGACAAGCTTCGTGGTAGTTTAATAGATGTTCATGATATGTAGTGACTAAAGGTGAGTTACTATGAGAAAGAGAAATTTAAACATTTGTTAATAAAGAAAGAAAGGGATGACTTAGAAATAGTATGTGGCCTCCAGATTGACCAATCCTGGTAGTAGCCAGACTTTGGATTTAGATTGATCATTGTGAATTAACATCCTCATGAAGCAGTTTTCTCAACACTAAATGGAATCTTAGAGAAATTATATAGTTCTTTCAAGCCGTTAGCCTAGTCTTAATGGGCAGTCCACAGATCACCCACAGCAGAGTTTCTTGGAGGGCTCTGGCAATCACTGATACCCATGGCTAGAGCAACCTGTTCAGTTAATCATCAGTAATGAGTGCAGGGACTGCTACTTTTAGCTTTGTCCAGTGCTTAGGAAAGCCTGCTCATCATTGCAAAAGTAAGACAACCTTTAAAAATGAATCCACCAAAAGAACTCTGTAGGGACCCAATAATAGCAATGTAAATTCTCCCCCAGAAATCAATTCCTTAAGAAAAGTCCTGATCCCTGATTCTCTAGATGTGGCAGACAAAGATCTTAAAATATACATGACTCAAACATGCCTTTTTATAATCAAGGAAACTGACAAGATGAAGTGATCACATCTTGCATCTGGTGTTTGGAAGACTCAAACCTGGAGAGAAGACTTCTGATACATAGACCACAGTCTCCCTGTCCTTCCTTCCCTCCCCACACATGCTCTGCTTTTTCAGTTGGACTGACCAGTTCAAGCCATTGCTTCCTCATGCTTGATGCTCTTTTAATCCTTGCTACTTTACTTTCAGAAGATAAATCTTTAACTCAATTTCTTTAAGTTTGGGCTTTAAAGCGAAGCCTGGCTCCAAGGTAATTGTGAAAACTTCAGAGTAATGGGATCTCCTTGGATAACTGCATGTGGGTTGGAGTTTGCATGTAATTTGTGGCCTATAATGCCAAAATTTGCCTGCTGTAATATTCTGATAAGAGAAGCAACAAGGCTTCCAAATTTAAGTACCTTGAAAAAAAAAGAGCCGTATAGACAACATCTTTACCTCTTGAAGGGGGAAGAATTCTTATTTAGGGAGAGGGTTAAATAGCTGTATAAAATTTCACGTACAGAGCTCTTGAAAGTGATGATAATTTTGTAGCAAAAGATAATGGAGAAAATTTTATAAAATAATTTCTACTAGATGTGTTTGTTATTGACCTTCTTTTCTCATTTTCTTTTCTACATTTCATTTATTTTTAAGTCTTGAAAAAAGTAAAGAGCCAGTACAATGACTTTTTCTTTCCCTGGACATTTTGGTTGTCTTGTTTTCAGATGTCTAAAGGAGAGCTGGCTTCTGCTCTTGTTTATTGTTGTGACCTCTGTTGTATTGTAGGAAGCCACTTATTTGTTTCCCAGCAGCACAGACTCCCAAAAAATAATCACACAGAAACTATATTGTTTAAATCACTGCTTGGCCAATCACCTAAGTGTTTTGCTAGCTAGCTCTTATATCTTTTGTTACCCTATTTATATTATTTTATATTTTACCACAAGGTTCATGGCCTACCAGGCAAGGTTCCAGCTAACAGTTTGCATCTTTCTCCTCTGGCGGCTCCATGGTGTCTTCTGACTGCACCTTCTTTCTCCCAGCATTCAGTTTAGTTTTCCCTGCCTAGCTCTATTCTGCCCTATTACAGGCTCAAAACAGCTTCTTTATTAACCAATGGTATTCACAGCATACAGAGGGGAATCCCACATCAGACCTCTGTCTAGTCTCTGGACATTCATCCAACTTTGAATGAGGAGTACCCACTGTATTGTTTCACCCCACTGTTGTGTCCCCTACTAATTCATGCAATATTTCCTGGGAACCAGAGTTGCCAAGTCAGAGAGAACACTGATTAGTAATTGACTGTGATTTTCCTCTTACTTTACTCCTTATAAGATAAAGCAAGTAACAATGCAATGTTGTATTCAGAAATGAACTGGTTTTCACAATGATTTAAATACTTTTTAAAACTTTAGAACCTTTATAAAGTTTTCTAGCCTTCTGATTATTTAAGATCTTGTATTACATGTTAAACAAAAGTGGGTTTAAAGGCACTTCATCATAGGATTAATTTTCAACCATTCTCATTCTATAAACAGGTAAAGAAAACTATTTTTCTGACAAAAATTAGCTTCTTATGACTGAATTTCAGTGCAAACAAAATTGTACAGGCATGACCAGTGTAGACAAAACCAGATTCTTTTGGTTTCTGGTCTAGAATTTTCCAGTGCCCATGTTGTCTGGACTCTCCAAAGACCAAAACAAGAGTTTAATTCTTTCCATAAACTATTAAAAACGTTGATCATAAATTTTATGCCGTGAAATTGGGTTACTTTTATCAGGAAAGGAAGTAAGATCTACTTGAGTTTAATATCTGCAGGGTTTTTTTTAAAGCATGTTTTAATGGACATTTATGGTTGTCAGTAAAGCCAAAAGAAGTCATCCTGTAAAGGAAAGCAAGAGTCTATTCTAGCTGGGTTTGTGGAATGCAGCTAGACAATACTCACTTTTCTGTTAGGGTTCCATGAATAAAATGATTTATTCCCAAGTGCTGTTGTTATCCCCCAGTGTTCCCTGTATGTTCTCTTTCTCTCTCCCTCTCTTCATTTTAGAAAGGTGTCCTGTGATTCCTAAATTAATTAGCTTGTATCTGGACACAGAACAAATTGAATTTTGCATGTCTCTGTGCTGATGCCTGAGTGCCCATCTTCCTGTCATTTGGCTGCACTTGGCCCTATGGCTCAGTCGACCCTTCCTTGCTGTCATGCTGCTCCTAATAGCCCCACAGTGCATTGAATAATGGGGGGTGGGTACTAGATAGCAATTTCAGTCAGTCCCTCGAATATAAAAGAGAGGCTTTTTTATTCTTGTGGCCTTCTAGGGCAATTTAGGTAACTTTTGGAAATTCAAATAAGAATTACCAGGCACCAGCAACATTGAATGATCTAGAAAAAAGCATAAATAAGACACCAAGTACAGAAATGTTTGGGAATAACTCATTTTGGCCGTATTTAATAATAAACATTGATTTTACACTAACTTAGGTAGAGATTAGTCAGTTTCAGCTCCATTTTGTGAGGTGATAGCCTCAGGCTTGCTCCATACAGCTCAAGTGCCCTCTGGATATGCCTGTTTTTCAGCCTTTGCCTTGAGCATCCAGCCCCAAATTATGTCTTCCTCATTTCTTATCCTACCTTATAAGATAAGAAACTTAAATAAATCAGTAAAACAAAACAAGAGGAAAAACAGTGATTAAAATAGTTGTGTAAAATAAATTCCTGATCTGATAATTCTCTTTTTCTAGGCTATTAATTTCAGAACATTTATACCTGAAATTTCTTACCTGCCTCCCAAATTAAAATCACTATTATTCGACCTTGTTCTTGCACAAATATTTAACATCTAGTGTAGTTACTAAAAACTATCTACAGCATTACCCTTCTAATACCCTATTCTTTTTTCAAGTCAATATTATCAATAATTTACATCTTACAGTCAAATATCTTATAGAATGAATAAGTTTCTTTTTAAACAAGTTATCAAATTCACTAAGTGATACACTTTTTATTATTAAGCTTCTGATTTTGAATAATCTTTGCCACCGCTGGGGGGAAAATAGTTTTAATCTCTTTGTAAAGTCACCTTAGAGAAGGTTGCAGGAACCATCTCAATCATCTTGTCTATCTTTTTCCTTTGCAATCTTTTACTTTTATTTATTTGTATATCTTTACTGTTTAACCACCTTGGACATTTTATTCACAAGTAGGTTTTCTGGCAGAAATAACTTGTAAAACATATCAACTTTTAGCAAATCAAGCAACTCTAACCATCATTTTTAGTTTTTTGAGCAAAATGGTAATGTTTTGGAAAAGTACAGTCATTTATACAAAAATATTTATTTCTTTATCTGTTATCTCAAACAGGAGTGTAACTAATGATTTTTAGCCATATCTTAAATTGTTCTTCGAATGAGATTCCATATTAATATTTTCATTATTATATGAAAAGTTTAAGAATTTAAAAAACTCAAATCATATATATGAAGAAGATATGCAAAAGTAAAGAGCAGCTGTGAGGCAGCTTGCATGTTCCACTTCATGCGATAGTCAAGGCTAACCAACATGTGACAACATGTGTAGCCATCAGAACCTTCTCTTTTCAAAAGCTTCATTTGTCAGTTGAAAAAACTACTGTGGAAAAGTTGATTGAATTGCCCAAAGTCGTCAGGGCAAACCATGAAGATGAACCGCATCATTCATTCCCGGGGTAACATTCCTTATCCCCCTCTGGTAAAATTGTTAGCATCAGAATATGCAGATCACCAAATTCGGTTGCACAGCCTGTTTAGGAAGAACTTTCTGAGACTGCTGCCCCTTGCTGTCAAATACAATCTATAAATAAACCGGTGAGAAGGGATTGGTATCCTATTACCCTGAAAGGCAGAGGCAAGAGGGCATCCCAGGCCAATTCTGAGCATCATCAGAATTCTAGTGGGTGACTGCAAAAGAAAAGAAACCTCCTTCTGGTCGCATTTTTCAGCATCTTGCAACATCTTTGGGTTCCAAGAACCATCCCTTCATCTTTCCAGGAAGTATGATGAATTTAATCATAAGCAGCCTTACCCTCTGGCCCATCTGCCTGCTTCTCACGCTGTGAGGTAACTCAGCAGGTTGTGTTTGTAGCCTGTTGCTTGGAGCAGGGGGAAAAAACACAGGGATCATAGTGTAGCCTTATTAGCGCAGCACAATCCTCTAGGGCTGGGGTAACAGCCCAAGCCGTGTCCAGCTGGGGATGCTTAGTGTTTCCTGCAGAGGGTCCTTAGGTGCCAGCGCCTCTGCTCCAATTCTCCGATTCTCCCATCAACCTTTGCAGGCAACAGTCTGTTTGAACAGTAAGAAAAACACAGTCTGGCACAGGAGCCCTAGAAGGACGTTTTGCATGAAAATGGGAAGTTGAATGATCGAACAGGCATCCTGGCTCTCCAATCCACTAACCATGTTGACAGTGAAACTGAAATGTGAGAAAATGCTTTTCTGAGCTGGTAGATGTTTCCTAAAATGCTTTAAGCTGATTTGCTCTGTTTGCAATGCTGCAATTTCATGAAGCAATGCTTCACTATGAAAGCCATTTTAAAACCCTAAATTCTGCTTATACGTGCCTTTTATTCTCCAGAAAAAAAATAATTTTATATGTCTTAGCTAACATTTCTTCTTAAATTTGAAGTATCAGGTGTCCTGATGCATGCCTTTAATCTCAACGCTAGAGAGCCAGAGACAGATGAATCTCTGTGTGTTTTCAAGACCAGTCTGGTCTACATAGTGAGTTCCAGGACAGCCAAGATGACACAAAAAGGCTGTACCTTAAAAAAAGAAGATTATTTTCTTAATTTAAATGTTTTATGCACTGTAGAGAACCTATCTCATTTCTAGTGAAGACATACATCAACACAGGTCCTTTCTTATTATTTGATTTCCTCCTCTTACTTTCTGTTGACCTAGAATTTGTAGGGCTGGTTCATTTGTGACTCATAGAAGCTTGCTTTTTCTGACAGCAGCAAACGTGACCCTGGTTCTCTAGAATAAATGCTATAGATGTTATTCCATCCATCAGCTGTTACCAGGTTTCAGTATCTTTAACCTGATTTCAAGTGTTATATTCTTGGGGCTTTTTATCAGGTTTAACATTTTCAAATCCACCGATGACATAGCAGTGTGAAGGAGTCCCTGAGCCCCACAGTGCTCCCCGAGTCCCACAGTGCTCACTGTCGGCTGGCTCTCCACTTTGCTGTCTTCCCTGGTTGTGTGGCACTCCCTGCACAGACGGAAGTCCTATCCTCAAGCCAGGATGATTTCTAAACCATTCCCCTTTGTGCAGGTGAGGATGCAGCCCAATTTCCCTCAATAAACTTTAGCTCTGAGTTGAATGAAGATGCAATTCTGCTCTAAGGACTACCTCAAATCCTCAAAGCTGAGAAAAAGGCTGGTAGAAAGCTGCCACTGGGTAACTGAAGCCTTCTTGAGGTGTCCCATCAGTATGTCCAACAAAGCCTTTCCTACCTGACTTTGTAGCAGGCTTCTGAAGCCAGCCTGTGATTTCAGTTGTTCCAGTCATGGAGGCAAGCACTAGTGTCAGCTCAGAGTCTGTGTCTGCTCAGTACTGAAAAGGAAAAGTGAATTCCTTAAGCAGCAACTAAGGCCAACTCTAGTTTCCACACAGCCAAAATGTGGAGGCAAAAGTTAGGGTTTGTCATTTAATTAGGTGTGCAAACTTGAAGTCTCATTTGAAACTTATCGTAAGATGTCACGGGTCACTTTATTCCTTGTAAAACTTGGTATTATATTATATCATGTGGAAATGTGAAGTCCCAGAAGTCCCATGTGAGCATGCCCCATGCTGCCTGAGACCTCATTCTGAGTACTCAGTCTGAGTACTCTTTATTTTTCTATGGCTCAATAACTGAGAAAGAGTCCTGAACTGTTTATTATTGCCTTTGGTGTTTATATTTTTAATTTAGCTATACTATAACCTCATAGTTTTGGAATCACTTAAGTTGAAAGAATGTTTTTTTTTAAAAAATGAACAAGGAATTGTACCCACTTATAAAAGGCAATTGCATATAATGGTTTTGGCATGTGTGTGTATGTATTCATGTCTGTGGGTATCCATGTGTGCGTGGACACACATGTGTGAATGTGAAGGTCCAAGGTCAACAATTGGTAGCTTCAGCACTTTTTCACCATCTTATATGTCAAGGCAGGCCTCTCTCCTGACCCTACAGCTCATCAATTTGACTAGTCTTGGTAGCTAGCTTGCTCCAAGGATCCCATACCTTTACCTACTGAGTGCTGGGTTCTCAGGCAGGACACCAAGACCATGCCACTTATAAGTGGGTGCTAAGGATCTGAACCATATTCTCTCAGTTACACAGCAAGCACCTTACCCACTGAGCCATTTCCCCAGACCTGTATATAATTAGAGCTACTTATGTTGGTTAGTGTTTTGTCAGTTTGACACGAGCTGGAGTATTTGGGAACAGGGCTTGTCTGTTGAGAAAGTAGACCTATGAGATCTGCATGTAGGGATGGCCATAGTGTGCTTTCTTAATGATTAATGATTGACATGAAAAGGCCCAGCTCACTGGGGGCGGTACCTCCCCTGGCCTGGTGGTCCTGGATGGCTTAAAGCAGGCTGAGCAAACCGAGAAGAGCAACCAACAAGCAGCATTCTTTGTAGCCTCTGCTTCAGTCTCTGCCTCCAGGTTCCTGCATTGAGATCTTGCCCTGACTTCCCTCAGCAATAAATTGGGACCTGAGAGCAGGAAGCTGAAACAAACCCTTTCCTTCCCAAGGTATTTTTGGTCATGGTATTATATCGCAGTCATAGAAACCCCAACTAAGATAGTTGTTATTTTTTTTGAACATTCCAAGAATTTCTCAGATAGCTCTTTTGCCTTTGTTTTCCAGTGTACTTCCCAGACAACCCTATCAATCTCATGATGGTCACATCTGCCTCACAGACAGCTGCCTGCTGTGTGCGCCATCCTCCTATGTGCCGTATACAACGAGACATTGTAGACACTTCTATTTTTCTAGCATTTGATTTCTACATGTTCATTCTCCATTGTCTCTCTTTATATTTCAGAGACTCCATCCACCACACGTTGAAGTTTTTTATGGTGAGCTGAAATAGCTTTGAAAAACGGAAATTCTGCTTTAATTTTGGACTCATGTAACCTATCAGGTCTTTTACTCCATTAAAGATCATAGTAGTCACTGAAATAAAAGTGAGCAGAAATCCTTGGAGAAATCAAAGAACAGTACCAGTTGATAATCATGGCAGGAATTTAACTGTTCATTTCATCTCTGAATAGCATTCTCTTTTTATGCCAGGCAGGGCAGATGGAAGTAGAAAAGAGAGCATGCAGATACTGGATGATCCTGAAGGACAAATGCCTTTCTTTTCTCTTCTCCTCTAGGGGATGCATGAATAAGGAATAGTGTTGGGTTGATATGTCCAGTTTTGTTTTCACATACTTCCTGTTGGGATCTGACAGGATAGCTTCATTTCTTGGGTCTTATTAATGTGGCTGGTCATATTTCTATTATAATGAATAGAAAATCTGTTCTTATTTATTGGTTCTACTCAATGAGGTATTATTTCATTTTTCAAAATCAAGAAACCTATTCAGAGAGGTTAAAGAACATTTCTAAAGTCACCCAGCATTTGCATCCCAGAGGAATGGAAGGATTCCATTTGTTCTAACTACAAAGTCCTTGCTCTATCCACTTGTTGCTGTTGCAGGGATCCCATTTATTTAGAACTTGATACACATGAGATACTATTTGATTATCCCAACAACCTAGAGAAGGTAAACATTGTTGTTATTTCAGCCAATATGTGAAAACTCAAAGGAATTTAGCTACCCAAAATCATATAGCTGTATCAGGTCATGAATTAATTTTTTTATTCTATTCCATATTATGAAAGCTGCTCTAACCTTAGTAACCTTTCCTTTGTCTATATATGCTGATAGGACAAGAGCAGGTTTGGCTTTATATTGCTCATTCTTAGAACCTGTGGAATTTTCAAATTTCAGGCAGAACCTCTGCAATATTCCAACATTGTTTGAGTCCATTAGAGGGTAACTGAGAGGCAAATCCCCAAATGATAAACAAGTGTCCATATGTTCACTCCCTGACCCATTTCCACTGTCAGTCACTATTTATAGCAATGTTCTGCCCAATTGCCTATACCCTTTCCTGAGTTATGATCTGAGTCTATGTCATAGGTTTCCTATCACTTTTCTTACATTTCAAACAAGATCAGGCAGAGTGAAGAACATTTTTTTAAGGGTAAGGATACGTGTAGGCACATATCACTACAGATATGTTCTATAGGGTATTTAGCATCACAGGTTTCTCTGAGATAGACTATGCACTTTAAGAGTGACATGATATGTTAATGTAGGTTCATAGATTGTGATGCATACATTGTTGTGGTTAAGGGTGTTTATAGTGGGGGATGCTGGGTATGGGTGGCAAGGAAGTATATAGGGTCTCCATACCTTTTACTGAATTTTGACAAGAATCTAAAGCTTTTCTTAAAGTAAAAATAAAAGAAGTCCATCATTTAAGAACAAAACCAATAGCTCAGGATTGTTGAATCTATTTGAAATCACCATTTTTATACCCTGTTTGACATTCAGATTTGTGTTTGATAAAACAGACTAGATTCCCAGACTGCTAGTGAAACAAGAAGAGGGGTTTACGAAGCCATTTTTGCTTTCTGTTCCTCCTTTCCCTGTGAGGGACTGAAGGAGTGCTGAAAGATGAGAAACGCCCACCTACCTAGACAGACAGGGAGCTGCAGTTCTTGCTTGGCTTCTTCTGGGTTCCTGTCCCACAGTGCAGTGCTGGTTTTCTGTGTAACACCTTCAGGGAGCCACCCAGGGCTCCCCCTGCTCAACTACAAGCAAGAGAAGTTGAACCTTTCTTCAACCCCCCCCCTTTGAGAATACCACCTATTTCTCAACACTTAGCTGCATAGCAGGCTTTCTGAAGGTAGGTATGTTAACTACAGCTTGTCTCCAGTACAAGTCCTTGCTGTAGTATTTAATTTTTTCCTAGGAAAACTCGCATAACATATCCATAACGCTAACCTATGGGGGTTTCTTTCTTTCTTTGGCCTCCCCTTCTCTAATCGGCTGTCCTCAAGGTACTAATTATTCCTGTTCAGTGCAGATCAACAGCTCCATTGCTTGAGACACAAGGACCATCCAACCAGCCAGGATTCTGGGCTTGTGCTGAATGAAAACTTGATCCTTTGTGAGGAGTCTCTTTTAATCTTAGTGGCCAAGTTAAGGTAAAAGTCTCACACACAAGCTTGCTACTCTGTAAGCCCTGTGCATTTGATCGGATGCAAGCATTTTGTACTGTGCTCTGTGAAGAAGAAGAATCAACCACCTTGACTGAAAGCTCAAAATTGCCTGCATTTATGTATTTAAGCCTCAGGATTTAAAAAAAAATGAGTATAATCAAAATCCTACTGGGACTCTCAGAATGTGGCTGACAATGTGGGCTGACTGAGAAGCCAAGGACAATGGCACTGGCTTTTGATTCTACTGCATGTACTGGTTTTGTGGGTGCCTAATCTGTTTTGATGTTCACCTTCCTAGACCTGGATGGATGGGGGAGGACTTCGGACTTCCCACAGGGCAAGGAACCCTGACTGATCTCTGGCTTGGAGAGCAAGGGNTGGGAGGGAAATGGGAGGAGGGGAGGAGGTGGAAATTTTTAATAAAAAAAATCCTACTGGGAAGAAGCATGTCAAAAAAGATAAATTAGAGAGAAAGTAAAAATGGTGTCTCTGTATCTTTGTACCAAACAATCATAGAAAAACAAAACTCCTTCAAAGAAACATGAAAAAAAATGCCTTTCTACTGTCTGGGTTGTGAATTTTATTAAGACCATAAAGAGAGTTCACCTAAATATTTAAGTCATATTTACTAAAGAAGTGTCTCTGAGGTTCATGAGCAGAAATATGTAATAGGGAGCTGTATCGGGCTGTTACTGACAGCAGAGTCAAAGACCCCCTGTAAAAGAGCTATATATGGCTGTTCATCTCTGCCAGGAAAGATGAATTGCCATGGCAACCCTACGATGAAATAATAGGTCAAGTTTTATCCTTCTGCCTTGGGCTGAATTTATTAGGCTTTACTTAGAAGTAAAGGCCACTGTAAAATGAAGGTTTGGGTTTTCAGAGCTAAACATTATACTAAGTTAAATCTGATCAATAAGATCTCCCATATAGGTTAGGAGAACACTTAGATTGATCAAAAGCAGTGTTTAGAGACTATCTTATTATTGTTCTTTTCAGAAATGTGGGCTCCTTTTCACAAATGCGTGTGTAACAAAATGTATGTGTGTGTGGATTTACACTGATTGCTTGCACAAGGGCAGCAGAGGAAAGTGGTTTGTAAAGTTTGCTTTAATGGATGACTAAGTGTGATAAAGAAAATGTTTTTATTTCACTCCACAAATAAATATGCAGCAAGAAGGCATAAAACATTTAAGACTCCTATTTTTGTGTGCTTTCTCATAAGACTAAATTGAATGCTGCTTCATGCCTATTTGTAGGAATAAAAAATTAAATACATCTTGGGGGAAGTAACATATTAGAGAGTAAGATGTGTAGTCATTATTTTGCTTTTTAAGGGAACTGGCTATCTTTGATTGCTATGACATTAACTGTTTATTTTTAGACAGTATCTCAATCATTTAGGGATAAAAATTCTAAGTGAGGAAACACATAAATGTTATCACATCAAGCAACTTGGTTCAATTTTCTGACAGGACATAATTACCAGAATAGGTAGGTAGACAGTCTAGACCTAATTTAAGCATTAGGTCTTTCCTGATGTCACAGGAAGGCTATGCTTAGACTTCTCTGTAAGGCTACCTTTAATTTTATTTTTCCTTCAGTAACTTAGTAAGCATTGTGCAGATAGCTATGAAATTTATATTGCTTTTGCTCTGCTCACAAAGGTGGGAAATCGGGATCGGTGGCTGCATTCAATTCCCAGTGCAGCCCTACTGAAGCATCACAAATTGACTGGGCGAAAAAACGGGCACTCATAGTCTCAGGCTTCTGGAGGCTGCCAGTCTGACTTTGTGGTGCAGGGTCTTGCCGTCTAGGAGAGCGGATCTTCCCTGCCTGTCCTCTAGTCTCTAGAGTGAGCCTGCAGTTCTTGGCACACCCTCTTTTGCAGATGCATTGTTTCAATCCCATTCTATGCCTTTATAGCTTTCTTGTTCATGTGTATTGTGTTTTGACTCTATTTCTGTTTCAATACCCTTTTCTTTTTAATTTTTAATTGCATGTGTGTGTATCAGGGGAGGGGATATGTGCCTGTAGATGCAGGTGTCTTCAGATGCTAAAGGTGTCATGTCCCCCTGGAGCTGGAGTTCTAGGCACTTGCAAGCTTTCTGAAATGACTGAGAGGAATTGAACTTGGGTCCTCTACAAGAGCAGTACATATTCTTTAGACAAGGAGCCATCTCACCAGCCCCTGTGTCTTCCCATTTCATGAAGACCCTAGTCATGGGAGTAGAAACCACCTGATCTTGTATAACATTACTTATGTTAGACTGCGTTTGCAAAGACTGTTTTCTATAGTAAAGTCACATTCAAGGGCCTGGAATGAAATCTTCAAGATAACAAATCTATAACAGTCACTGAACTAAAGGACTCCATCTTTCAATAAACTGTCTCTGTCACAATTTTAAATCACTATGATGCCTGGAACTCTGCAAATATTTGTCACAATTTTGATGTTTTTTAATTTTGGAATAATGGTGTTCTGCTTAATGAAGTTCTTTTGATGAGTAAAATCTTACAGGATTCAAAATCTACCTAGAGTGGATATACGTAATGTATCGTTTCCTTCCTGTACTATTAGTAAATGCTTATTAGAGATTTATTGGGTAGATGTATGGATTGATAGTAATATTAAGCTATACTAACATAATTTAATCTTTCTTGATTATTTCAAATAATTCTTTGAGGTAAACATGTAGTTACAGATTAGTTAAAAGATCACCCCCTGATTGAATGACTGGATTCTTATTGCACTTCTTTGTGCCCATTTGGATACTTATTGATGAAAGTAGGTTTTATGTCTTGGGTTACAGTGTTCTTACCCCCTACCTCAATCTGTTGATTTCCCAATGCATTATTATATATGTCTTCATTTACTTTAATTAAATTATTTTGTCATTCAGTTAATACTAATGAAGTTTGATTAGTTTCTTCATCTATTAAAAATGCCTGCTTTATCTCATGCCATTATTTTCTGTTCTTCAATCTAAGTGTGTGTGTGTGTGTGTGTGTGTGTGTGTAGACCTTTAATAAATGTATTTTGATTGTGGTTATCTTGCGTTACATTTCTTTGCTAACAGGTCATTCCATTTTTCCCTTTAATTTGATATGGAAATAAGCATGGAAAGAAGAAATAAATCTCAGTGTAACCCATACTTTGCAAATGAAAGCTATTTCTCTAGTCGTAAAACTGTGCATTATCTCTGCTTGACTTCAGAATGCTCTGGAAGTGCTGTGCGTGCAATTAAGAGAGAGTTCCGCTGGGGAAATCACTGAAGGCAAAAACCAAAGATAGAAATGGTCCAGCTCACATTGAAAGAGCTCTTAGCTACTTTTTATCAAGCTGCTATTATTTTCCATTTTATGGGTCTTTTCTTGACAGATAGTCAAGCATTTGCTACCAAACCCACCATTACATCAAAAATCGACTCCTGCAAACAATATTTGTATAGCAAAATATTTGAACTATCTAAAGATATTCTTTTCCTATAAAGAGAGGAAAAGACTCTTGCTGGAAACATTCCTCATCTCACAGTCATTTTCCCAGCCGCTGTTTCTCTGGGGGGAGTGTTCCCAATCGCATTTTTTTGTCTTCATGAGACAATGACATTTACAGGAAACCAACAGATAGTCCCAGATGTTAGTAAACCAGGAGAATGGACAACACTAAGATGTCTGAGCCCAGTGAGGACAGACGCCATTTTGTCCACTATCTTCCAGGCTATTCATGTTTAATTGCAGCAGAGGCACTTGACATTATAAAATATTCCGTTGTTTTGAATATAACCTTTTGTCATCATTAGCAAATGTCAAATGTAACAAGCAAAGTGTTTTCCTGCCTTCCTCTTTCCAGTAGAGTGGTAAGCAAATGGCATTAAGTTTGTAATTCTGAAATTGTTTTCAATACCAAAGCCACCAGGGAGGCAGCTTGGTGTAAGAGTGTTAGACTAGGTTTAATGTTTAAATTGTCCTCAAATTGGGGAGGGTAGGAATTTTCCTATTTGTAGTTCTTCCTACACTTACCTTCTTTGGTACAATTTCTTGTTCTGCCTGCCTGTTTCAGTGACAAATACTTCCAATTGGATTGTATTTCTGAGCTCAGTCAGAATGATGTTGAAAATCTGGCCCCTTGTTGTGTGTCTTAACGTCTGTCTATCTGAAAGCTTCTTTCTGCTTCTTTTGTTTTTAAAGTTAGTTCTCTGCCTCTCCCGCAAGTTTTGATATGTAGTAATTACTCAACCCTGTGGTTTCTAGCATCTTCCTGTAACATTTCAATTACAGTATAATGGAATCAGGATTTTTGCTCTCTCAACGATTAAAAAAAATATACCACAATATGAAGATGAAGCATTTTATGACAATACAGTGTCTTTACCATCACAGTGAAAGTATCATCCTGTGAGAAGGGGGCACTATCACCAGAAAAGGTCAGAGAAATAAAGCCACAGTTTTCCAAGACATTTTCAGCAGGCTGTGTTGAAAACACACTTGACAGGGGTGTGGGTCACCTTTCTGGGTGACTCCTGTGTGTTTTCAGTTTTCCTCAATGACAAAATGAGAGAAGACCTATGTGTTGTGCAGGGAAGAGAGCTGGCATGGCGTCGGCTGCCTGCACCCGTGGTATTCAGTCTATGCCAAGAACAAAAGAAAGCTGGTTGAAGGTACTTGACAGTGGGTGGGGGTGGAGAGTAAGCTGCATTCATACATAATATGTCCCGAACAATACGATGCCAGGGGAAGGTTTTAAATGATCTTGTCTGACTAGTAATAAGGGGTTCTGCTCCCCAGAGAGACAAAACATCCTGCTATGTCTTTGACTACCTCTTGCTCCTTAAACATGCTCATCTGGAATTTGGCTCTGTCATTCTGTGTGTGTTCTCATCTTGGTTTTATGGTTACCTATATCGTTAACTAAATTAAGCTCATGAGTTTCTGAGAACACAGAAAAGGACTCAACATTAGCTTCTTTCTGCACAGTCAGTTTTTATATTTGTTCCAATTATATGTAGCTGATATCCCAGGCACCTACATTTTCATAATGCTTATAAAACATTAAGCAAAGCACAGTAAAATACTCAAATAATTGCCAATAAACTCTTATTATTTGAGAATATAATTTGGACTTTTTTATTTCTGTTGTTATGGTTAGAATATGACTTCTTACTAATTAGCCATTTGCAATTGGAATATATAGTTTTCCTAATGATTTTAATACTACTTTCCCTATTAAAGATATGAATCATTGTTTTCTCTGGCATAATGCAAACATACTTTCTGTTATTATTTCCTTTTCTGTTGTTTTCTGCCACTGGAAGTGCCTTCTAAAAGCTTCCTTAATTGTTGTGCATTTGATTGCTCTAATCTGTTTCATCCAAACTTGAACCCTTATTTTCTCTAGTAAGATATTAATCAGACCAGTCTTAGCCTTCTCCAGAGAAGCATGTCTTCTTGTTGGCCTTCTGAAGTCACACTCTCGGGCTAAGTTGCTTCTAGTGCCACTCAGACACATTCACTGAACCTAGCCTCCTCTGGTCAATCCCCTCTGACCCTGTAATGGCAGAACATGCCACACCAAGTACTGAAGAACTGTGAAAAATCTTATGTTCCTCTCTGCGATGTATCTGGATGTGAGGATCCAACTGGCAAGATGTCTATGGGGGGAATTCAAAATCCAACATGGACTCCATGAGATCTCAATGCCATTTTGATGGTATGGGAACCTTCTGTCCCATCACCCAGCAAGTTAGCTCTCCCTCAAGGCCTACTCAGTCTTAGAGAGATATGGGGTGCATTTTGTTTATAAAAGAGGCATCCTAGGAATAAATGAGAAAGAGGGTCCATACTAAGTTAGAAAGAATGTAGTTTATGTTCAAAATGCCAGGTTCCTAGAGAGTTTATAAAATGAGAAACAGCTAAGCATCATCTCTAAAGAGTGGGGGAAATGGGAAAGCCAATTAGAAATGATGCTTTCAATCTTGAGAGAACAGAGAAAGAGCCATAGGGTGAGCCAAGAAACCAGTTCTTACTGCACAGTGTCTGGAATAGGTAGCTCCTTTAGATGATTTTCATGTCTCAGAGTCCCGATTTCACTGCCGTATGCCATGCCTTGTGCAGATAGTACTCCCTTCCTTTGTAAGTTGACATCTATCTACAACCTTCAGTTGGCGCTGATGTCTCAGGAATAAAACCTTGCCCTTGTCATTTATTAGCCCCTGTTTGTATCCTGTGCTGTATGAACAGATCTGGAACCCCAAAGTACTTGCTTAGCTTTAGAAGGGTTTAATATACAAAGGGTTAGATACTTGTTCATGACCCCCAACCTTAGGACAGAGGAGCAGGAATTCAAGCTCACATTTGCTCATCCAGCTCAGACATTAAAGAAAGTGTTTTATTTTCATCTCATAGCTGATTAAGCTGACACTGAACTGTAACCTCCTTAAAAGTAGGACCATGTTTCTTTTGTTCTCACACCAGCTGGTATTCACAGACAGCCAATTTATAAAGGTATCGTGTTGGAGCTGAGATATCCCTCTAACTTTAAAGTATGTCCAGAGTCACCAATTTTAGATTGGTAGAATCTTTTCTTTTGTATAGTTTTATGCTGGTTGGTGTGGAGTAAACTTTGATCTTCATTCATACAAAAAAGAAGAAAAAAGGAAGGAAGGAAGGAAGGAAGGGAGGGAGGGAGGGAGGGAGGGAAAGAAGGAGGGAAAAATTTCTCAGAGTACTGCAGAGCTGACTTGTGAGCATCAATAGGAAAAGTGAAACTAAGAAAAAACATCTATACATTATCCCTGCATCATTTTGGATGATGCTATGACTGCTCTAGAAATTATTAAGCACTTCCCCAAATTATTTTGCCTCATTTATGACAGGATGTCACTGTTTTGTTCATTAGGACACAGCAGGCCAGGAAAGATACAGGACCATCACCACAGCCTATTATCGAGGGGCCATGGGCTTCATTTTAATGTATGACATCACAAATGAAGAATCCTTCAATGCCGTACAAGATTGGTAAGTTGCTGCCTTTATAAATGGTGATCATCTTCTATTTGAAAATCTATTTCTTCCACAGCTGTGGCTATGGGACAATGTCTTATGTGTGTTTATCATGAACTACAATCCTACTTGTGCTCTGAGGCAAAGAAAAGTTGGTCATGCCCACAACCACTGTCAGGTGATTTGAGAATTTGTTTTGGTGACTTATTTTATTCACTTTGGTGTTTTGCATCCAATGAATCTTCCTTTTATAGAATTGAATGTGTTGCTAAAATGTAAATAATAATTTGGAAGTTTATTGACCTAATGTAGAAATCTAGAAACTTGTTCTTTAAATAAAACTTTATTGGAACACAGGCAAGATCATTTGTTTATTCTCCGTGATACTTTCACACCGCAAAAGCCAAGGTAAGTAGCTGCAATAGGATCCGTGTGACTTGCAGAGCCCAAAAGATTTCATTATGGACATTTGGAAGAAATCTTTGCTTATCCTTTTTTCTAGTAGTTTTGTTAAATATATTATTCAAACCAGAGTATTTGAAAGGACTTAGGACACAAGGTCAGACTCAGACCCTTTGTGACTTATAGTTTCATCAGACCCTGTGAAAATACTTGTATCCATAATGAGTGCTATGTGCAATTGGGGGGGGGGCTTTCTGTTTTGAGTTCCTTTTCCTGACTACCCAGAATAGTTAAGAATCCAGAGCGTGTCATGAATTCCAGCACAGGGCTGAAAAGAATGGGAATTTTGTGGAAAGGTCCATAATGGAGTTTCTAGTATCCAGGGAAGGCTAGGCAGATACCACATATAAATGCTAAGTAGTCACAGTTCATCTTCTGTAAGACGCATCAGACAAAGGCTGGGCAGTGGTGGCAAACCTCTTTAATCCCAGCATTTGGAAAGCAGAGGCAAGTGGATCTCTATGAGTTTGAGGCCAGCCTGATCTATAAGAGCTAGTTCCAGGTCAGACTCCAAAATTACAGAAAAACCCTGACTCAAAGAACAAAAAAGAAGCATCAGACAAGCACTATATTGGCAAAACACACATCTTATTTTTTATTTTCAATGCTAGTATTATCCACTGATTTTATATCTGTATTGGGATCTGATGTTGTTAGAAACTTGAATTTGTTCTAAGTTGTTTCTTGAAAATACTTATTGTTCTTCTGATAAGACATCTATATCCATCACATGCACCTGCACACACATGCATAAACACATGTACATACAGGCCACACAAATGCACATGTACACATATATATACATACATGTACATCTACACATACACATATACATATATACAAACATACAGATGCATGCACACACACATATGTACACACACACACACACACCCTTCCTCTGTATGAATTTATACCTTTGATAACAGTAACTCAAAAGAGAAAGAGAATCCATGCTGTGGTGGCACCCACCTTTAATCCCAGCACACGGGAAGTAGAGGC
>LOEQ01001812.1:38667-50838 GCA_001685075.1 Bramus lutescens
GAGAGAGAGAGAGAGAGAGAGAGAGAGAGAGAGAGAGAGAGAGAGAGAAAGTTATAAATTATCAAAAGTCAACTTTAGAACCTAAATGAAAAACAGTTTTCCCCCACTAAGAGACATAGAAGGCTTATAGAACCTCTCCGTAGTGCATTGGCTATTGTGAAAATGAAAGTTCTCAAGTTAAACCATAACTTTAAGGTTAAATACCAGCAAATCTGTCACAAAATGGAATGGTCTCCAAAGTCCAGAGACAGACACATCTGTATGCAGAGTTAGAGTTTTGATTAAAACAAACAAACAAACAAAAACAGCATCAAGGACCACACAGTTAACAGTTGTGTATAATCTGGCTAACTTGTACTCACAGTTTCAGTTCATATATCATTATTGACTGCTCTGCTAGAAATACTGAGACCTGTGTATGGATACAGAAAGTGTTCACACTGAAGTTTTCATACATCAGCATTATGATACTGTTTGTACATAGCTCCTCTTGTCCAACTGTTTCAATGTTAATTATTTCACCACCGAGAGACCATACAGTGATACACTGGGATCATTGAATAGAAATGTCAGTAACACCAGGAGCCACACAGTCAACATTGATGGCTCTACTACCAACAGGATACAGAAATGATCAGCGTCTGCCTCTCTGATCATACTTCTGTGATCAATCAGTCAGGCATCATCACACTACTGTTTAGATTTTCTCATGTGTCAGGAGATTCATATTACCTCCGCTGCCTCTACCTCAAATTCTCTGGACAACTCTAGTGCCCCCCCATCCTTCTGAGGTTCTGTTTCCTGTTTCTGAAAGACACATTTTCCAAATTACTCTTTTCTCTCTGATCCCTTTCCTACTCCTGCCAGGTACAGTGACATTATCCTGTGTTGTATTCTTGGTCATTTATCACTTAAGTCAGATGGTTCCTAAACTTAAATGTCTGGCCTTGGTGTGTAAACTGCTATTGTATTTCCAGGTACTCAAAATATTTATTCCACCTAGATCCTCTTCTAGTTTCTTGAAGTCATTTATCTTCACCGGAGATAAATGCATTTTTATGGCATAATTCCTGCTTGCAATAGAATGCATCATTCAGGATTGACTATGAATTTAGCTCTGATTTTCACTATCTAGATCTGTGGCAGCTCATGTATATTCACATATTTAACATGGGAATCATTTGACATGTCTACTGCCTTTCCCTTCCTTCTTTGGTCATCCTCATTTAGTTTCTTATTGTTATATTTTATCCCTATCCTTAATGGAAGCTTCAGATGTTCTTGATTTACATTTCTTTCTTTCTCAGTCCATATTACTATAGGTTCCTCCAAAGAACATGAGTTGGAACTTTCCCAGTCTGGCTTTCAGACACACCACCTCTGATGCTGCTGTAGTTCTGTAACATCGTTTCTCTCTGTTCTAGAGAAAAGCTGAAACCACTCTTTCTGAAACCTCGCCCAAACATCCCACAGTTTCAGCATTTTTCTTTTGTGCCTCTTTTGAATTTACATGTATTTTTCTATAGCTCCCTGTTCCATCTGTCTCCAGGCAGCTAGATTTCTCCAAAACTGAAGAATTAAGAAAGTCCATCCTGGAAAACCACTACTATCTTACTCATTTTTCTTACACTAACAGTTACATAACTAGTCATTTATTGGGAATTTTTTGTTTAGTGTTCATTCAACCAGCAGTTACTGAGTGTCTATCCTGATAGCCATAGGTTACACATGTCTCTGCCAATATTTGCTATCTTACTGGATCTGCCATAGCCCAGTTATATTATTCAGGTTTAGCATCTTGTTCTTTTGATTATCATAGCACAAGGCCCAATAATTTTGACTTTATGACACTTCTCAAATACATTTCCCTCCTTTATCTCTATTCTCATTGACTTAATTCAAACTGTCATTTAGGGACTTTCTATCTTGTCTCTATCTTATTTTAAAATGCTTTCAGTAATTTCTCATGCCCTGTGGTAATGGTTATGGAAGCACAGGTAAATCCCTATGAAGCTTTTATGGCTATTAATCTATGCTCCATGCTGGACCCACTAAACTAAATCTCCCATGAGAAATGTGAACATAACTTTCCATGAGTGATTCTGAAGTCTATTTCTCACTAAGACCATTGGTTTGCAAGGAAATCCAAAGCCGCCCACTGGCGTCTCCTAACATTCTTCTCTATGTAGTCTGTGCTTCCGCCAGACAGATCTTTCATCAGTCTCCTGAAGTCTGGTGCATCTGCTACATCTGCTCTTCTGCCTATAATATCTTCTCTTATGACAGTCTGAAATTTTAAGTTCCTTCCAAGCCACGCCCAAATTCCAACTCTTCTCCACAGCTTTACAATACACCTCTACCCTCTTCCTACCCCATCTCTGCTCACAGTGGGCAGTGTTACCCTCACCCTTCTCTCTACAGCTGTGTTATACTTGGACTTTCCACCGAATACACAGATAACTGTTGGGGGAGGCTACTTGATCATTTCCCAACTGTCCAGACTCCCAAAATAATCACACAGAAATCTGTATTAATCGCAATACTGTTTGGCCAATAGCTTAAGCATATTTCTGGCTAACTCATATCTTAAATTAACCCATTTCTATTAATCTATGTATCACGATGTGACTGTGGCTTACCAGCAAGGTTCCATTGGGCTCTGGTAGAGGTGTCTGTCTCCTGTGGACAGCTGCTCCTGTGGGCAGCTGCATGGCTTCTCACTAACTCTGCCTTCTTTCTCCCAGCATTCAGTTTAGTTTTCCCACCTAGCTCTATTCTGCCCTATCACAAGCCAAAGTAGCTTCTTTATTCGTTAACCAATAAAAGCAACACCTATACAGAAGGCCTTCCCACACCAGATAACCTACAGACTGTCATCTGAGTACACTTTGCCTCACAAACCAGGTTGTGAGTATGTTCATTTTCCCAAGTACTAAATACAGTAAATGCAATATGTTTTCTTATATTATTCTAACACGTAAATTTTGGCAAAATGCTTATACCAGTCAGGCAGTGGTGGTGCACACCTTTAATCCCAGCACTCAGAAGACAGAGGTAGGAGGATCTCTGTGAGTTCAAGGGCAGCCTAGTCTACAGAGTGAATTCCAGAACAACCAGAGCTACACAGGGAGACCCTGTCTTGAAAAACAAAACAGAAAAAAGAATCCAAAATTTACCATCTTAATTATTCTGCAGTGAACATTACTGTTCAGTTGCATTAAATACATTAATTTTGTTGTGCAGCCATTCCTGCCCTCCATCACCAAAACTCATTTCAACTTGCTAAGCTAATATTTGTTTCCCTAGACTATTGGTTTCCACAGTTCTCAAAAACACCATTCTACTTCTCAACATCATTATTGTGACTTTGAATTTTCTGGTAGAATTTTTATTGATGACTTATGAATGTGCTCTCTTTAGTTTTGCCAGATTGCCCAGTTCTCTAAAATTAACACAAAGCAAAGTTCATCCTGAGCACAAATATAAAATTACCTAGTGTTTATAAAATTTCAAAAATGACATGATAAACTAAACACAATGGATGTACACAATGTAGTTAATGAAGCAGAGACTAATTCTTAAGAATCAGGAGAGGATATTTGTTTAAATTCACCCTAGAGACCAGGAGGAAGAGCCTGCATGCTAATACTTCATTATTATAGGGGACATAGAATTCAGCAGAAGGAAATGGCTGTTCAGTCACATTACAATAGCAAAGACTTTTTGGTGAAAAATGTATGTAATATAATCAAAATATAGACAGGTTCTTGGATCCCCTTGTTCAAATTTGCAGTTTCATAATAGGAGAAATAGGACTACCAGTTTTGTTTGTTTGGGTTTTTTGTTTGTTTTGTTTTGTTTTTTGTTGTTGTTGTTTTGGTTTTTTGGGACAAAGTTTCTCTGTAGCTTTGGAGCTTGTCCTGGAGCTCACTCTGTAGACCAGGCTGGCTTCAGACTCATAGAGATCCACCTGCCTCTGCCTCCCGCTTGCTGGGATTAAAGGCATGCACCACCACCACCTGGCTGGGGCTACCAGATTTAAATAAAGTATTTTATTTCTATTTTTTCACTGAAATTTTTGTTAAGAAATAAATTAACGAGTGGTGCATTAAATAAAGAGGTCTCCAGTCAGTTAAATAGTCACAAAAAAATAGGGTCCCCATTAAAACCACTCACCACCCTTGGAGAGTTTTTCGGATGGCTTGTGTTCAGAGCCTTCTCTGGTTCTCAGGTAGGTCTTGTCCCCAAGAACATAGACTGTGGGTGAGTGCCCCAGATTCTTATAGAAGTCTAGCACTGTACTTGTAGGACCGCCCTACATCACTGTGCATGTTAATGTGTCTTCGAAATCCACCGCATCCGCGACTTTAAGTGTGGCATGGACCACAGGCTTCAGTATTTCTTCTTAGAGAATGTCTTTGGTGTGCAGCTCCCACCCTCATCTTATTTATTTACATTCTCCGTTTGATGACACAGTGCAGAACTATAAATATAAGGGGTTCTTTTTCAGGCAGGAAATCTGGAGAGCAGATTGATTGTTTCAGCACCAGACTGAGGATAAAAGTCCAACACCATCCTCCCACCAGTTCTAAATAATTCTTTCTGTGAAGTTCGGATACCCTGCAGATGTCCTAGAACCAGAATGCAATGTCATCTTCCAACGTTATCTTCCTCTACAGTTTGCTCTTTTCCTGCTTTGCCTCTCAAACATATCTAGCAGTCAATCTTAAGGTGATGATGTATTAATATAAAAATATTTTCACTTGAATTAACAAGATCCAGTGAGCAGCTGCTATGATTTGCTTCACAACCACTCATTCTTCCTGAATGCTCTTTCCAACTTTTATTTTTTGTTTTGTTTTATTTGCTTTATTTTATGTTTTCTGGCTAGATGTGCGTGAACTGCTCTGTTCTGCCCAAGCTCCTGAATCTGTGACGTTCTCTCCAGGCATACAAGGTCATAGCCATATTGGATTGAGCCCCATCCTAAGGGCATCATGTTAATTTGATCATTCTATTTCTAAATTAAGTTAAAGACTTTTTCTAAATGAAGTTACATTTACAGGTATCGAGAGTATAACTTGTGTATCCTATTTAGAGGTTCAGTAAGGAAACAATTCAACTCAACACACTGCTGCTCCCTGATTATACCATCACCTTTTCCTACCTGGATCATGAAACAATCTAACTTGACTCATTGCTTCTACTACTGTCTGGTCTCCAAAATGTTCCACAACAGCAACTGCAGTGAGACGTTCAAAAACCAAATTGAATGAGGTCATTCCTCTGATTCAATCTTCATCCCACCTCCCCTCTCCTACACTAAAGCCCAAGTCTCCACACACTTTACCCTCCCTTCCTCCAGTCTTGCCCCCAGCACTCTCCTTATCTGCGGGCTTCTCTATCCACGCCCACTTTTATTGCTCTTCCTGGAATAGAAAGGGCATGTCTCCCTCTGAGCATTCCTATCTGCTGTTCCACCACCTGGAAGTCTCCTTCCCAAATAGCAGGATGATCGCCTCACTTCCGTTCATTGTGTCTCCTCGGGAAGGTCTTTCCCTCACGACATGCAGTTTCATATTGCGACCTTCTGTGGTACTCCCTACCCCATCTTTCTGCCTCTTGTTTTTCCCATCGCATCAATAATCTTCCATAACATTTATAATTAACTTGCTTGCCATGTTCACCAACTGTATCCCCACTGTGCATGAAAGTTTCAAGGGATAAGAATTTTTGTCTGTCTTACCTAGAATTATGTTCTCTGGGTTTATAGAGTTCTTGGAATATACTAGATGTTTGAGAAATGCTAATTCAGCGAATGGGTACATGAAAGACTAAGGAGAGATGTGTAAGCTTGTATCAGATGTGTAAGCTTGAACCAGGTTAAGTCTCCATAGCATGGCACTGATCCAGAAACATGAATGGCATGTTTTCTACACACAGCTGATGAACGGCAGTGGAGACAGTATTAATTTACAATGAAGAAAGCAAACCAATGCCTTTTGTTCAAATCACATAAGGAGGCACTGTATATTTTACCTTCACATTTCACAGTGATGGTCCTTCCCTTCCCAGAACATCCTTGGAATATTTGAGTTGGACTGCCTTATCTTACAGATTGTATTACTAAAGTTACTATTCTGTTTTAAAGGGGTTATATTTATGGAATAGGTTAGTATAAATTAAAAGTACAACACCCAAAAGAAACCAGGAATGTTACCTCACCCATGGAAAATATCTGTTCAGACCTCCCAGCTTTAGGTAAAAATAATCTTACTATTCCTGTGTGGGTAGTCAAATTTTTATCTCTAGGTTCTGGGGTGTGTGTGTGTGTGTGTGTGTGTGTGTGTGTGTATGGTGCATGCATGTTTGTGTGTATGGTATGTATATGTGTGCGATTACCACATGCACATGTGTGGAGAGGTGACATTTATCTTTTTTTTTGGAAAAAGAGTCTCTCATTAACCTGGAGTTCACCAAGTAAGCTAGTCTGTCTGTCCAGCAAATCCCATGGATTCCATGCTGCAACCGAAAACCACATCAGCTCTTTACCAACTACACTATCTCCACAGCTGTTTTATTTTTCCCTTTTAATGCATTCCACTTAGCATTCATGGTTCTGACGCCAGCAACTGGACACTGACATTGAAATTAGCTCTGTCAAGAAGGCAGATAGTAAACCCTTATATTGGAGATATCTCAATTAAGAATTTCATTTACCTAATGCTTACTTGGATCAAAGAAGTCAACGGGAGTTTATATTCTGGTTGCAAAGAATGGTTTTGTGTATATATTTGACCTAGGAAAAAACAAATGGCTTGCCATAAAGATTGGCAGTTCATATTGCTCCCCTGAATATAGAAGAAGGAATGGGGAATCAAGAGAAACACCCAGACTGTATGACTCTGTATTCATATTTAACTAGCCTCAACTTTACCTTGCAAATGTTAATATTCCTTTAACATTGGCACTAAGATGAAGACTAGAAGCTAAATTTTGGGGTGAGTCTAATAGCAGACACGGTCATATCCTAGTTAGGCAATGAAAGGACATTTAAAGATTAAAAACTTGAACTCCTGAATACAGGGTATTATGTAAATGTGACTGATATTTATTCTGCTTCACTTACAATCCAAAAATATTCTTTCTAAAAGCTGCTAATACACAGGTTTGTGTTATAATATTTATGAAAAATTCCAGTGTTTTCTAACTGATTTTCCACAGTATCTATTTATTACAGTATAATTTCTCTAAAATCTGTTGCCTACATTTCAGAGGTATATTTATCTCAAAATACAATAATTATAACTGCCATATAGGTACCAGGGAGAGAATTGTGCTAAAGCCCATTTTCCAATTCTGGGTCTTCAGCTTGGTTTGTGCATGTTTTGCTTTGGGTTGTCATTTAAACCAAACCTCTGAGACCACTGATGATCATCATGTCTAGAAGACAGGATCTGAGACTTTACCAAGAATGGTGCATGGTTCGCTTGTGACTTACTTGAAGATTCCCATAATCTTTGGGTTCATCATGAACACATTTTCTATCCAATCTGCTTCTCAGCCTCAGGGAATATGCTTTGTATTGCCTGGAACTGGTCCTCAATTTTTCAGTTGCTCAGCCATCAGTGTATGAGCAACCCCTGCATTATGGAGTGGATAAAGGACCCAATTTTCCTCAATACAGGACCCCTCTCTGTCTAACTTCAACTTTGTAAGATCATTCACTAAATGCAGAACCATTTAACCTAAGTGAAGAATTCTGGAGCCCCTCGTTTCTTTATTTTGGGGGTAAATTTAGTCTATTCTTTGATGTTCAGTTAATTAAGAAAACTATCCTAATTAACAATTGTATAAGCTACCCCACTCCTTATTAACTCACTGCAGAAAAGCAAAATAAATTAAAACTTTTCAAAAGAAAAAGTAGAGTAACAGCCCATTAGGTATTAGTGGATTGCTTGGCCACCACAGATCAAATGGTGTATGACATGTGATTCCACCACTTTCAGATAGAGTTGGTGCTAAATACTTTTACATGCCGATCACTTTGGAGTTCCTGTTTTCAAGGCAAAGTCAAGAATCAGTTTGTAAATAAGAGATGCTATAACGCCAAGCGTGCTATAGTCTCCTCAATATGAGAGGTTTTTTTGTTATTGATTTTTATTGAGCTCTACATTTTTCTCTGCTCCCCTCCTTGCCTCTTCCCTCCCCTTCAACCCTCTCCCAAGGTCCCCATGCTTCCAATCTGAGTCTTATACAGAACCATTCTCAGGTAGATTCTAACGAGACCCATGGTCTACTGATTCATAAACATCTCGGTCACTGTTAAGACAGTTTTCCTCCCAATAGCATAGTAGGTGAAAAGACAGGCAAGAGATAGCAAGGTCTGGATGCTTTCTGGGGTGGTTTTCAGATATATTTTTTTAGCCAAATACTGTTAGCAATTGTTTTTTTAATAAACATCCCAGTATATACCTACTCAGAGTTAGCCAAAATAGGGCACATGCTCAGTCTTCCACACGTTTGGCCTCACTTTAGATGTCAGCCACAGTAGGGCTGTCCTTAGTTCATACTCTTAGGCTGAAGTGTACACATTTGGAGTCCACGGGACATAGCTTTGATGACCCACCAGAACAGCTCGAGGAGCTTACAGAAGTGCTTCACTGATGATTGCCTAGTCATTTTGAGCAGCTACAAATCGGAACCAGCCAAAGTGAGCCATGCGTATTCAGAAAGCTCCAAACACAGAGTTTCTGAGGGTCTCAGGATTGTACACACTGTGACACATTGTGTGTGGCAATGTGCAGGGTGCTGACAACCAGAGACCTTCGCCAAAGCATCCATGTTATGTGTGATTTTTGAGTTTCATAACATCTGCATGGTGGTTGAATCCTGATCCGCATGCTTGAACTCCATAGCAAATCTAATTTACCTATTCACACGTATGTTTGATTCCATGTGACTAAACAAATCCAGCCTCTTAATGATATATTTGATGTCCTGGCATGGTCAGCTCCCATTCTGGGCCATCTCATCAAGATAAGAGCTGCCAGCAACTGTCAGCAAGCCTCTTTGTTATACAATGTCTACTTACTTTTTGATAAATAATAACTGTATTTGGGAAGTTTGCAATGCAAATTATGACAGGTAGAAAATAGATTTTTTAAAAGGATTAATTTAATAGTTTATTTAGAAGTAGGTGAAAACTAAAAATGATTGCTTTCAACTCCCCTGTGAAATACCACTTTGTAGAAAACTGCCCTGAGCAACTCCTCTGAGGAGCCATGCGAGGCTGACCCAAGGGCCCACCGGCTGCAGCAATCAAAGCCTGCCTCGTGGCTCTCTACGTATTGACTCCCAGATCTCCTTCCCTTGACATTCCCTCCCACTCTCACCTTCACTGATGCCCCCCAATTTGCCGTTCAAATCATTGATGTCATTGCTGCTGAAGTGAGGCGTAGCACAGCACCAAAGCCAATACGACAGGGTCATTTTAATGCACCCTCATCAAAATGCGTGTGTCAAAATGTCAGGATAGTCTAACTTTTCTTTGCAAATTGTACAATAAATATTTTGACCCTCTCTTCTGCCTATAACCCCAGTTCCAATCAAACCCCCTTTTGCACCTTCTACCCTGAATTCCACAAGGCTTGATTAACCATAACACTTTTTGACATATTTCATATTTCAGCTGTGAGTATCATAAAAATTATCTGTGCCCTCCAAACTCATATCCAGCACTTCCTAATTGCATATCAGATATGTAAGCAGCTTAAAGACAGAAGGCTTGCTACAGCTGAAATCATTTTCTTATCATTCCATTCTTGATAAATTGTGAATTTTAAATGTGTGCATTAATATGGTAATTTATGTAAATCCCTACATCCCTATTTTATATTCTAGACATGAGTCCTTTCTGAACTGATAGAGCAGAATTTTACATCTATCACCTTATTATATGTGTTTGAAATGTACCAAATATGACTTAATTTATGTAGCTAGATAAGGCAGCTTATCTTAGGAAACTTTTTCCTAAGCCATGGGGGATTTCTTTTCTCTTTTAACTTCCAATTTTAAAACCAACAATGACAGAGAGGAAGGGTGATAAGCAAAGGAAAAATCAGGAAGTCCTGGTGAGGACAGAGTTATTTGAAAAAGTTTCATTGAAAGAAGGGGAAGGTGACCAGGCTGTGAGTTCTGATACAACAGGAACCATGAAGGTCTCAGACTTCCCCCAAGTTCCCTTGCTTCCAAGTTAGAAACAAACAACAAACCCAAGTACTGTGGGAATTTGCAGGTATCTAGTCTTTCTCGGCCTTATTTGATGCAATTAAAAATGGGGACAGAGTTCCTGACCTACAAGATGCCTGCAGAGAATAGAGAGAAACATCCAGTGGAACAACAAATGGCATTTTGGCATTTGCTCTCCATCGGACAGCACTGCTTAATCTGGCCTCCACAGAAGGGCTACCTGGAGAGTGGCAGAAGGCATGGCTGTTTTCTGCCATTTCGGCCACCAGTTCTGCATTTACAACGCCAGCCCCCAGCACTTAAAAATATCTCTCCATGTGGTTGTAATGTGGGGTTACATTGAAAAGTGAAAGCTTCTCCCATGGCAAGTTCTGGTCATGAGTTCTTAGATTTAAACTCCTTCATCATTGATATTTATTCAGATCTTATGTGGTGTCTGAACCTCTAGTGTAGCAAGATTTTATGTAACGATTAGGTTCTCTATCTCTCCAGCCAATGCATTCCAATTAGAACAGACTCTTAATGCTGAGCATTTGTCTTCAGCATTTTCCAGGCACTCCATGGCAGACTCAAAAAGACACTTGGCGTAGAATTTGAACAAAACCCAAAAATTTAAACCAAACTGTGTAGAGCAGCAGAATTCACATGTATCAAATGAGTTTTTCATCATCAAACTCAGGACAGAGATTCCTCTTTTCTATAACCATCATGATAAAATAATAGGGCCACACCCAGGGCCAGAACCAAGTAGCTGCCATGAAAAACATGCTACGATGAAAATTAAGTTGTCCACTGCGAAAGCTACCAGACATTATTGACAGTCTTCTTAATGGACTCAAAGAAAAGTTGTAGTGAAAAGGCTTCTGTGGGCCTGAAATAAATACCAGTGAACATTCATAGTCATATGATTTACAGAATCTCCAAAATGCATCCAAGGATAACATTCCCACAAGCCTCAGCAATACCTAGTAGCTCATTTGAGATGAGAGTGAATAGTGTACCAGCCATGGGCTTGCTGTTGTTTCTAATGAGAGGATTATGTAGAAGAGGCAAGGACTGAGTTCCTGAACTTCGGATGAGACAACCAGTGGTCACATCTGTGGCATTCCAAGTATTATAATTTTTAACTGATCATGAAGGCTGTTATTGTCTGCTGAATGTACCAACAAGGTTTCATTCAACTCACAGAGGGCTTGAATCATTTTCTTTTCATCTCTGAGCCATCTCTCTAGTTCAGTGTATCTTTTTCTCAATGGAGGACTTTGCATGGACATCACCACAAAAGAGATGAAAATGGATGAGTTGACATCCTGATCTTTTGGACATCAGAGTCTCCCAGGGGAAGTAAGACACATAGTGCAAGATACCTGTTGCTTTTTTAGCCTGGCAACTGCTGCCTTCCCTTCCTCCCTCTCTTGTGCCAAGGCCTTCGTTCCACCATTTTTCAAACTCCCACCTTCCCACCTGCTAGCCAGGAAGTAGGTGTGTTGACCAAACCAGGCCAACAACTGTCATCCAAAGCTGTTGTGCCATTAGAATAAGGCCCCCTTCTCACCTCTGCACCCTTCCCCACCATCTAATGCTCACTTCATCTGTATCTCCCTCCTCCATGATGTGTGTGAGGTCTGTCTTAAGGCGAGGCTTGGGGCAGGTATTCCTTGAATAACCACCTTTGTTGTTATCAGTATCATGTGCTTCATTATCAGTCTCTTACTTAACAATGTCCCCCATAGGTCTTATCTACTTATTTCATTCTGTGTAATATGATCATTGTTTCTTCAGTTCATTGCTTCCACTGTGCTGGCTGGATAGGAATAAAATTTATCACCTTACTCAAGCATCCCTCAAAGACTCAAATACTTAGTAGGCATTTAATTTACATTCAATAAATGATGAATGAATGAATGAATGAATGAATGA
>LOEQ01001812.1:50846-66897 GCA_001685075.1 Bramus lutescens
ATGAATGAATGAATGAATGAATGAATGAGAAAATGCTGTGTCCAACCTCACACCCCAATGTTTCCTCCTTATCTAAACAACTCCTTTTAGCTGATCGCTTTGCTATTTCCCAGAGACTATGTTAAAACAGCTCTCAGGGTATACACATTTGTAATTGATTTAATAAAGTAGAGAGGAACATTGAAGTTTAAAATCCCTAAACTAATCTCTAATGTCGAATGGGTCTAGACATTGGCTGTCTTTGCTCCTATTTGAGGTTAGGAAAAAAATAAAAGAAAAGTTCATTATTATTTTAGGCAAGTGGCCATCTCTCTGCAACTCCTCAGTGTCCCTGGAAAATCTCACAGAAGAGGGGGTTCATGGGGTTCTCAGACAGCCCACCCCTTCCTCACATTTCCAAGAGCCCTGCCAATACAAGAGACTTTTAGGGAAAACAAAGACATCACTGAAGAGAAAACATGAGTTGTGTTCTGAATATTTTAACAGAAATTTGGGGAGCAGCTAGCAGAGGTGCTCCCTGCAAAAATATGCATGCACACACAGCTACATTTAGAGATTTCAGGACAACGGCAAGCGACAGCTTGAGCTGAGCATTAAGGACCATGATTTATGTCTTTTCATTAGCAGCCACTACACATCCATGGATCCAGCACCAGCTCGCACAATGATTAACTCATCCATAAAGCACATGTTTGACATCTAGGATGCAAAGCAACATTTGCAACTACGGAGGTAATTCACACTTGATCTGAGTTCAAGAATCCCCAGTATGTGGTACTCAAATCGAAAAGCTTCCATCAAGTTGTTTTTGGAATCAAATGTGCTAACAGATTCGTAAAAAGATTTCAAAGCTGCTATACAGCAAGCATAGAAATATTCATGATTTGGCAACTACTGTTGATGTTAATCTTGTTGATTTATGCATGGAGTTGAGAGAGCTGTTTGACTGGTACATTGTACTTGACTGTTAAATTGTCCTTCAAGAGACTCACGCCAGTAGTGGGAAGAGTAGAAAGGACCCTGGAGATGGAGAACCTTTTTTGACATTAGTAATTACTCTAATGGGAACTTCAAGTACTCTAATTCCTCTCAGGAATTGCACACACCAGAGTAGAAAGGACTCTCATTAATCAGGTATCAATGATAAACCATCTACATTAACTTCTTAATCATTGTTTTGAAGAATCTGTTCTATGTGTCATTCTGAGACAGCAATATGTAATCAGAGGTTTTCTGACCTGCCCCATTCTGCAGTTGCTTCTAAATAATCACTCAGGCTTAATATTAATTACAGAATGTTTGGCCTATAGTTCAGGCTTATTACCAACTAGCTCTTACATTTGAATTGACCCATTTCTATGCATTGCCACATGACTGTGGCTTTACTAGTCTGAGGGCATCTTGCTTCTTGGGCAGCTGGCCCGAGTCCTCTTGATTCTGCTCTTCTTTCTCCCTGTATTGAGTTTGGTGTTCCTGTGTAGCTATATTCTGCCTCGCAATAGGCCAAAGCAGCTTTTATTATCAACCAATGAGAGCAACATATATTCACAGTGTACAGAAAGGTTATCCCACAGCAGTAAACACAGAGTACAATATTTTACAAATATTTCAATAAGGTTGCCAACCCTATAAAGTCAAAATACAAACTGATTCAATGGAATTTCAGACAAATGATGAATAAATATATAAAATTTTCTTTTGCTATATTGAGAAATGATTACATGAGACAGTATCATTCCCCTATTTTATCTGAATATTATGTACTTAACTTGGTATAGCTGGTTTTTCAGAGACCTGTAAATAACCTGAATATTGAAGAATTTTTCCAAAGCACTTAATAGTTCAGATTTCTCTATGAGCTTCTCATTCAATTCTTGCTACAAAATTTTCTATTTTTAGTCAAAATATTTATTATTTTGGAGAAAGCATATGAACTTCTGAATAGTTCAATAGGAAACTATCACAAAGAAAATGACATAATGGGGCTAATTGTTTTATACACAGTGACTCCAACTCTTCTCTCTTCTGTCTTTCCCTACCCCCACTCACTCCCTTCCTCTCCTTCTCCTTTCTCTCTCTTGTTCATATGTATATATAACAAATGTGTGTGTTATCTTCATTTTGATATTTTTCTTATTCCCAGTACAATTCTGAAAATCTTTAGCTGAAGATAAAAAAGCAAACTTTATAAACCTAACAGTATTTATCACTGAGTCATTCACTTTGTAAATATTTAGCAAATTTTAAAAATATATATATTTGGGGTTTTTGGAGATTTAGTCTTTCAGTGAAGGTAGGCTTGCTCTGAATTAATGAACCATTTGCTCATCGTTCCAAATGTTGAGATTGAAAGCATTTGTCTCCATGCTTTGATAAATGTGATATTTACTTTAGACAACAGCAAGTAGTGCAGTGGAGACATTTATATAAAGTCATAATGTTTCAATAGCTCCAAAGGGAATTTGATATTGCCTATTTATGATGCTATTCCTTGTGTAAGAAACCATGTTTCTTTCAGACATTTACAGAGTCCATTTAGAATCTTCTTGGGTAAGGGAGGAGGCAGACTACCTATACTGTCAACACATGGGGCCATGATGTTGACTGCAATATGAACAGAGAATGGAACAGAACAAAATATGTAAGGGATTGGAGAATGTCACTGCTGGCTGTCCTCC
Organism: Bramus lutescens; assembly: GCA_001685075.1. NCBI lineage: Eukaryota > Metazoa > Chordata > Mammalia > Rodentia > Cricetidae > Bramus > Bramus lutescens. The sequence continues at coordinate 53,525 of LOEQ01001812.1, forward strand.
ACCAGTCTCCATGCTTATTGGAAACACAGTGGAGATGAAGGAGTTCTATCTCACATAGTAGGGAAGATTTCAGTTGGCAAAGATCTACTAACCCAGGAAGAGTGATGTGTAAGCACAAAGACAGCTAACCCTTCCAAGCATTGAATCAATGGAGATTTTGTCATTGTGCTGTTGGGCTTTACTCTCCTGTAGGTTGAGTATTTCTTAGAAGTCATACAAACCCTACCTCACTGCTGAGTGTCACCACAGCCATGCATAGTGCCCAATTCATGGCATGTGCAGTAATTATTAGTGTCTGAGAATCATTTTTGTGAAAGTAATTGTTACTGACTCAGGAAGCAGGTAAAATGACTAGGTCTCTAAATTCAAGAGGAAGCATATCTCAGATTTTGTTGGCTTGTTTGTGGCCCAGCCTTTTGTTTTCTCGTCACCATGTTGCAAGCATGCTTATCTTTTGGATACTTATATTTTATACTAGGAAATATGTTCCTGCTTTCCACTTAAGGGTCATCACAAACTACTTAGCAATCATCTTTTATCTGCTCATCAAAGTTAAGCTCCTCCTTCTAGAACAGTTACTTGGAAGTAGCTGCATTCAGGTACTGTATTTCCTATTGTCTCATTCCTATAGGGCTCATGTGATGAGATCTCCTCCACAGACATAAGGTAAAATGATATAAGCCATTACTTGCATCCTTTTTTTCTCTTTTAATGGAATTGGCACAAAATCTTAAAGTCAATACGGTAAAAGCTCTAGGTCCAGAAGATAGAAAGGAACCTGGGTTTCTAGAATTGGCTAGGCAGTGTCCGCAACCAGTTATTTAGAAACACTCATTCTGGACACAGGGAGGACAGGGAGGACCATGACTATCTACTCTAAAAATACCCTCACTCCCAATGTTCCATTCCACACCCATTCACTTCCCCTTCTGCTGCATCCTCTCTAAAAGCCAAAGGGCAAGATGTACCACTAACATTTGTCATTTAACATCTCCTCTCCCCAAGTTGGGAAAGCTTCTTCTCAATCTCAGGAATCCTAATCCTTAAATAATTTTAGAGTGAACTGTTCTGTGCAGCTTTTTTTCTCAGTTAGCAAACCTTGATCTAATGCCTATTACGTAGAACACACATTCTGAGACCTTGGGGGTAGAAAGAGGTATTTGTTGGTGGCTTTACAAAAGAAACGGGCATGTAAGAACAAATGACAGAGGGATTGAGTGAGAATATAGCAGTGTGAATAAATCACTCAGAAAAAGCAGCAGGTATTTCTTTACGCCAAGAAGAAGTGCAAAACCTCCTAGAAGGGACACTGTGGGAGACCTTACAAGGTGGACATGCGGCTTCTCAAGGGTGTGAATCACTGTTTCCACCTACTAACCACTTGGACAAGGAGAAAACGTTGCTTCGGATGTGACTGGACTACCATATGAAAGCTTGTTTACTCATCGGAATAATAACTTTCCAATGTTTTACTTGTGCCATTTTTTCTAAACAAAAATTTTAGCTAACTTTGTCACCCATAATTTTCTCTTTTGCTTCAATAACTATTTGCATTCGCACTCTTTAAAATTAGAGGTTTGAAAAAAACTGATTCTTTAATCCATCAAGAATTGAAGTTTGCATGTGAAAACAAAAACTATTTCCATCCACTATGAATTTATGTTTATTAATCAGCGCTTATTTGTCTGTTAACTTATAAGATATTAAATGTGCAGATTTGTCACACAATTTTGACATCTAGTGTTTGTCACAGAGCAAGCTCCACAGTGCCTGTCTCCCTTCTCTCTCTTCTTGATCTAATACAATGCTCTCCCTAGGAAAAAAACAAACAGGTCCCAGAGTCATAAGCTTTACAAATAATTAACATGAATGAGAAGAAATTAAGAGTTTTATGAAGAAATAGCAAGTCGTATAGCTAATGACTTCTGCTTCTTGCTTTAGTAAGAGCTTGAAAGGCAATGGTCTCATTGGTCTTTATAGCTCTGAGACTTGGGGAAAGAGTTGCCTGCCATATATGTAAAACAGAACTATTCAAAGGCCATTTCTCTACATGTCAGAAAATTTGAGAATGAGCTAGGGAAGCGTTTCACTCAGCAAGTGTTTGTAAAATTATTTTAAAATTTGATAAATATTTATTAGAAAGCATTGAGAGAAATTCTTAAGCTAAAACGGTTTAAGAAGAAGAAAACCTGTGTGCCTATCTCTCTAAAATAGGCTGAGCCTGAGATTTTACTCAATCTTTTAATACATATGGAAATTATTCTATCCATATAGCCTTCTTAACCAAAGTGTAAGCCTTGCACTTGTTACCTTATGTAGTTTATCATAACTCATATGTTCATGTTAAAGGTTTAAATTAGTTAAGATTTCAAAATGGTGCTACATTTATTTAAATGCTCAAAATGTATGTCATCATTTATAGATGACTGTTTGTGGGGTTACAACAACCATATAACCAAAACAAAAACCAAAATGGAATCATAGTTGAGGCAGGAATCTGCAACGTAAAATTGAGGCATGGCTTCCCTATCTATAGTAACAGACCATGCTTGAAGACACAGAGTAGGCACTTAATGGTTTAAAATGGTATCAAGTGTGATCTCTACAGTCAGCAAAAGAGCTCACAGGTATCGTGAGTCTAGGTCAGGTGGGCTGAGAGAGGGGACAGGAAACAGAATGTGGGCTGGATGAAGGCAAGCAGTTTAGATGGAAGCTTAGTGTGGAGAGAGACATGTGGAGGAGACTGGCTCCTTGGCTTTACACTGTGTACAATATAACCTCTGCCTGTTAAAGACAAAGGGCACGTGGAATTCTGTATGTTCTTTTGGAACCCCGTAGGTCATTTTTGAAAGTGCATTTAAATCACAGCTTACTTTATGTTAGCAGTAACTGTTTGTGTTATTCACAGTCTGTGCTACAGGTCTTATTTTCATTCACTTGACCTTGTATTTGGCAAGTGATGTTTTGCACTGTTTTTCAGAATTGAAACTGCCCTGTCAGTAATTTTAAATAATGCTGTAGGCTAATGATTAAAATATATGTCAGAGGATAATTGTTGGTTTTCTTTCTTTTCCTTCCTTTGAAGCCTCTAAACCATTGCCTTTTCAGCTCAACATCAAACAAAACGACCAGAGTTTTAATAGCAATAAAGAGAGAGAGCATGAGAGTAGAATTGGAAACAAGCTTTCAGAATCGTGTCTTTTAAATCATGAAGCAGTTCGATGTATTTAGAAGTCTAGAATTATTTAAGCTGGCAATAAAAAGTTTTCAAAGATTCAACTTTTCTTCCTTAATTCCAACTATAGCATGTTTTTTAAAAATGAAATTCTGGATAACTATATGCTAGAAATCACTTCTTGAGTCTACTCAGTAGCTTTCAATTTCCTGAAGTGTGTAAATATTTGATAAGAAAAACGTTGACTAAGCTATGTCCCCTACTGGGAGAAATGTTGGTCTCAGTTCTCAAAATATTATTGTAATAATGTAATAGGAAAACTGTAATTCAGTGCTTGGAAAGAGCATGGTATTGACCCCTAATTATGCACTAGGGGCTTGGGAACACAGCCAGCTATGAAAACTAACAGAACTGTGTCTCAGAGGAATATTCTTAATCTGGAATTGCTTTAGGATAGACTAGGTCTAGGACAACATTACCCCAAACTCTCACTGAATCAACTGAAGAAAAAGAAAAGGTATCTGTAGATATACATGTATTGGGCATGTGTGTGTGCCCATGCCAAATTCTTATCTCTTTCATTTTGTAACTTCTTATGAGGGATCCCAGGTAACAGAGGTTCTCCGTAGTCATCCAGTTGCTTGGCTACAAATTGCTAGTGTGATTACTGATGGACCATCTCCAGCTGTTGGGTTAAATGCCAAACAAGAAAGAAATTACAGCTTTGGGAGAACACCCAAAGCTTTGAAATTTCTGCAACCATTTTTTTCTGTTTTATTATTTTTTTCATCTACTACTTAAAATATAGGTTTATTCATAAGTTTAAAATTATTTGAATTATGTAATCATTTATTATTATTTGAATAACATAATCATTTGCAGGGTTATCAAAAGATTAAATTATGTAAATTCATGCCCAATCTGAAAACAGGGTTATTGATAATTTAACCACCTATGGAGATTTAGACTAAATGTTTTAGGATTGTTGAAATATGATCCAAATTTTCAAGATGCCAGGCAAGATTGGTCTTAGTGAGGTCCTTAAAGAATGAGAAAAATATTTTTAAAAGTTACAAAAAATGCATTGCTGTTGAAAAGGTGGATAATAGGATGTGTTGAGCCTACTCAAACTTCCACCAAGATTCATAAATATTCATTGAACCAATTAGTTATTTGAAGCTTAAGCTGCGGCTGCTGAACGAAAATAATTATCTGCTAAGGTGGGTGTCTTGTCTGGAGGCTGCATTTATTTTGAAATATATGAAAGAGACTAATGGGTATTAACCGTGTGATTTTTCTCTGTGTAGACGCATCTGAACTGAACTGCAGATTTAACTTATTTCTTAAGAGACTAAAAGAGAGAAAAGAAAGAATGAGGTATATGCCATTTCTTAATTCATAAATAAAATATCTTAAACAGCCACTTCTTCAGAGGTTTTAGGAAATGCCCAATAAGTTCCTACTGTTTATAGAGTAATGCATAAGAAGTCAGAATATAATTTTACAGAAGGTCCCAATTTCCCTCAGAATGCTCAAATCCTGTGGAAATCCTTTACCGTTATCTACCTCCTCCACGCTAGTCATCTTGCAATAAGGAAGTCCTGGGTGGGCATCTGGAAAGCAGAGGCGTGGACAACAGAAATCAGCTGGAAGCAACTGCCTCCATGAGAAGAGAAGGAAAGGAGCCCGCTCAGTGACCTGCAGATAGGCAAGAAGCAGGAGAGAGGTGCCCAGAGGCGACAGCAGTGCAGGGGTGGAGCAGCCATCTGTGATGTGCTGTAATGGGGACAAAGTGTCTGTCCTGGGTCCAGGAGGGCTGTGCCTTAGGAAATAGAGACTGCTGAGCTCACAAGTAGGACCTACAGCTTCCCCATCTCCACCTATAGCCTTTGACGTACTCCAGTTTTGGTCCAGTGAGATGACTTACCTTGTCAAAGTGCTTATTGTAGTATCCTGGCAGCCTAAATCTGATCATCTGAATCCACATAAAAGTAGAAAAAAAGAACCAGCTCCATAGAGTTGCCCTCTGGCCCCTGTGTGTATATCCACAAATGCACACATCATCATGATAATGATGTAACAATGTAAATGTTCCGGCTCTGAAAGGAGAGGAAGGGAAGAATAAGTGTTACAATAATGTGTCAGGACTCGCCGTTCATCTGCTAGGGTCTTCGAGGCGAGAAAAGGTCTTAGGTAGAGGTGGGAGAGTCTCCCCTTTGAAGGAAGGGTGTATAGTTTTAGGGAGATTTATATCACAACAGCCCAATGTTCTGACACTTACAAGTTCATCTTAACCAAAATAAAGTGTGCAGTATCCTGTGCTGCTCCCACATTGAGACTTGACTGTATAATAAAATTGTTGTTGACATCATCACCATCTTGAGACAGGGACTCACTGTTGTAGTGCGATGGCCACTTGGTTGTTCCCAGCTGCTCAGACTCCCAAAATAATCATATAGAAACGGTATTAATTAAATCACTGCTTGGCCCATTAGCTCTAGCTTCTTATTGGCTCACTCTTACATCTTAATTTAACCCATTTCTATTAATCTGTGTATTGCCACACGGCTGTGGTTTACCAGCTAAAGTTCGACCATCTCTGGTGGGTCTACATGGCTTCTCTCTGACTCTGCCCTTCAAAGAGGGTCGTAAGTCAAGGTAGAAGGGGTGGATGGATTCAAGACGCCTATCAGGCCAAGCCAGTTTCTTTATTAACCAATGGTATTCACAGCACTCAGAGGGAATCCCACATCACACTGTGTTCACTATTACTCCTGGGCTCAAATACTCTTCTTGCCTCAGTCTCCTTAGCAGTTAGGACTAAAGATGTGCGCGATCATGCCAGCTAAATCATTGACAGCTATCTATGCAATTATTGAAAGTTAAATGGAAACTGTTGGAGCCTATAGCACCAGCTACTTAGAGGCAGAGGGAAGAAAATTAAAAGCCTAAGGAGAGTATGGTTCACAGGGTAAGATCAAGGCAAGTAGGGGCAATTTAATGTGGTTCGGTCTCAAATCTTAGGAGAGAGAAGGGGTAGGGCCACAAATGGGGAGGGATGAGGGAGAAGGAGAGAAGAAACTGTTTCTTATTAACTTATAGGGATTGTGATCTAGACTTAATCAGTAGAGGGGGACGTTTCTTATTGTGGCCTAAAATGTCTTCTTTCTAGTTTGGCCTTTTTCAAAACTTTGTTTTTCAGGGCATATCTGTGCATGCATGTGTGTGCGTGTGCTTGTGTGTGTGTGAATGTATATGTGATATGTGTGTGCATGAATGTATGGTGTGTGTATGGTGTGTGTGTATGGTGTGCATGTGTGTGGTTTGCGTGTGGTGTGTGTGCGTGCATGTGTGGCACGTGTGAATGTGTACGTGGTGTGTGGGGTGTGTGTGTATGTGTCTGTGTGTGGATATGTGCACATAACTGCGGGAGCTTATGGAGACCAGATCCCCCTGAGCTTATATTACAGGTGGTTGTGAGCCACTCAACATGAGTGCTTGGAAACAAATCTGGGCCCTTTGTAAGAACAGTATGAGATCTTAACCTCTCATCCCCTGAGCCATCTCTCATCCCGAAACTGGCTTTTCTTAGCCCAGGTGCCTTCCCTATATTAGGTTTCAGATGAATACTTAGCAACAGGCAGTGAGGTAAAAGCCAGCTTCCCTGTCAGCGTGAATATACCTAGAGTCCAAAGGCTATTTTAGTTTAAAAATCTCTCTCTCTCTCTCTCTCTCTCTCTCTCTCTCTCTCTCTCTCTCTACAAAGAATGTGCTCTCCTCTTCAGGGAGCATACATTCTTTGCCACACTGAGCATAGGGATAACCTCTGACCAAGTATAGATGGAAGAAAAACTCATGCAACTATGCCAGCTACAGAACCACAGGAACAAAGAGAAAGAATAAATAGAATGCATATCAGAGTCCATATATTGACATCATGCTCTTTCTTGAAATACAGATAAGTGAATGCAAAAAGTCATAAATTGTATAATTAATGTCTCCCTAGTATTTATTACAGTGAGACCCCTCTTCCCTTGCCCCTGCCAGTATCTTGGCCCACTCAGCATCATCCATATAGCTAAAGAAAAATTCTTCATTTTATTTTCTTATCGGATTATTTTTCTGCTTCAGAAATTGATGAAACCTTTTCTGTCAGACTAACATAAATTAATGAAAAATGGGGAGAGAAACCAAAGAGCAAAAATCTAACAAGACAAAAAGCCAAGAGAGCTTTGAAATAGTGGCTCTAAGACAAGCAGTTGGAGTTCACAGAAGCCGACCATCCTTTCCTAGTTGTGGACACCACTCCAGAGGAATGGCAGGCACACTAAGTTTGTGACCAAGAGTCTGTATCCCCAAGAAGGAAAAGCATGTATGTCATTTCCAAAAGTGACAATGACACTGTATGTCTTGACTTCTTACTCTAGGGCAATGCGTTTGATGACTTGCTTTAAGTTGGTTAGAAGCCTAAACCAATCTTGCAAAAATAATTGCTTAACTGGCTTCTTGCAATTAACATTTCCGCTTAACCTGGCAATTTGTTTTTGTGTGACCCAGATTGTTGTTCCTTAAGGCACGGTATGTGTGTAGTGATCGTTTTTTGTGTTTTGGGTACCATTATAGACACGACATTATCCCTAATAATTATGTGTCTGATGATAGAAATAACTCTCTCTCTGGGCTTCTGTGTAGAGTCCTGTCTGTGTGTCTTCAGATCAGGCTCCACCTCAGGTTTGCAGATGGCCCAAACTGGAGCAGAGCTGAGACCGTGCAGGACACTGTCGCATTGAATAGAAAGGTACCCACTGTTGAGCTGTGCCACAGACAGTAGCCCACTTCTCTTTGGTGATGGTGTCCAGGCCAAGCATCTGGGCATCAGCGCTCTAGTTCTCCCCACTCGCAGCACCTTGGAATCCAAGGACTGCTAGGTTTAGAGGCTGCTCAGTACCATGTCATGGTACCTTGATATCATTACTACTTTTATTTTACATTGACCTTTGCATTGAAACCAACTCTTAGGGTGTCAGGACTGTTTGTAAATTTAGAACAGAAAAAAAATATCACAGTGTTAAGTAGATGAAATATGAAAACTCACAAGTATTTTTGTGAAATGGTGTTATTATTATAGTTATTGATACATTTTGGCATATGTATACCTCTTTAAATTTTTACTTAAACTAAAAAAAAGATTATTTTTCTTTTACTCAGAAACACTTCCTAGCACTGTGTATAACTGTCTTTCAGATTCATATCTCTACCCACCACATTCTTATATATTCATTTCTTTCTCCAGCTAGTGTGTGTGTGTATATATATGTGTGTGTGTATGTATGTGTGTGTATATATGTGTGTGTATATGTGTGTGTATGTGTGTGTATATTTGTGTGTGCGTGTGTGTCAGATACAGGGGATACATATGATATTGTTTCATCAAAAACAAGTCAGTGATAGTATGGACCTTAAGCCCCAACTGCAGTTGTATAGTTACTAAAAGCTTTACTAAAAGCGTGGCTATTCCCTTGCTCAGCTTCAGTAGAGTTAGCAGCTTTGCTACAGCTAACATCAATAACTTACTCTAATCTGCCTTTTATACTCCAGTGCCATTGTAATCAGATGAGCCATTGGTGTCCTTGGTAGCAGTCTTTCCTCTGGGACAGGACTCAATCTGTGCTGAGACATTGTGTTTATTTCCGTGTTTTTTAGCCTCATTCAATGCCCATTTCTCATCTTTTCTTTCCCTTTTCCATTATTGACATTTTGGAAATAAAGTACCCATCCTCACAGCTTTTGTTCAAATTGAATAGTCCTCAGTTGGATTTGGCCTGACAGTTCCTTATGATGACTTGCAGGCTGTGCACGCTGAGGCGAAGTGGCAGACACATGGCTGTGTCCTTTAGCATATCATGTCTGGATGCACACAACATCCATCTGTCCCTCACTGGTGATGCTAACTTTAATCACCAGCTGATTGACCTCTGATTTTCCTCCTGATATCACTGCTGCCTAATTTCTCCCCTGAAACAAGAAAACACTCTGTGGGAGACACTTTAAAGGCACGCCAGTGTCTAGCAAGTCATCAAGTTTTCCCTCTAGCATTAGCCCCCTTTGAAAACCTCATCTTACAGCGTCTTCAGTTAGACTTGAAAAACAACGATATTCCCATCCACCACCTCCAGACCTGCCTCAGCTCTCACAGTGCCACAGCGTGCGGAAGCTCCTCGGAAAATTTTTTAGCTATTATCCTTATAGATCTGTGAATTTCTTTCTTCAAGTTTGTAATTTTCAATCAAATTTTAATTGAATGATTTATTTGCTCCCTTATTCAGTGAATATTTATGGATTTTCTACATATGCTAAGTACGTTACTATATCCTGATATACCACAATGAGCGAGTCATAGCCAGCGTTTCTTTGCATGGAAGAGTATATTGCTTGCATTTGTATATAGAAATATAAAGACAGCACAATTCAATTACTTATTGTTTTACATGTTTTATTGGAATAGTTTGGTCCTTTTCTATCTTTTTTTATCTTTTTCTAACTGAATCGCAGCAGCCTTATGGCCAGGACTAGAGCACACTCCTGCTGTTGCTTCCTTTATGAGTCCCACTTTGGATTTGACATGTTCAATCCAGTGACTCCATGCAAGTTGCTTCAACACTGAGATATAAATGATAAAAGAGCTAAACAACGAACTCTACACCAAATAACCCCCTCTCTTCTTGAATAACAAGAATACACCATGGGGCAGTATGTGGAAAATAATGGCAGACAAGATATGCACTTACTTTCATCAGTGTGTAGGTTGCAATGGACAGAAGCAATTAGAAGGCATCGTGATTGATTCTACCGCAATAGTTAGTGCAGTCTTCTGAGGGACACTGAAAGGAGATTCTCACGCGCAGTAGAAACAAGGCAAACACACAGAAAAGGCATTCTGGAAGAACTCAAGGAGATCCCCAAAGAATGCTGCAAATTTTCCAGATCCCCAAGTATCCCAAATACAGCATTTGCAAAGTCGTAAGGGAAGTGGGGACATACACCCTGACTCCCTAATTCACCCCATACATCAGTCTGATCCATAGCTGTCACTCGGTAAGAATTTATCGAAGAGTGAGCTTATGCATGTCTAGGGATATTTTATCCTCACTACCAAAGAAAACCTTGACAAGGTTCAATATCATATTCTTTACAGTGTTTAGTGTGTGAAGTTTTACCACATTGTGTGACTTTAACTAAATGTTGAAGACATCATTTTAAAGTCCTCCTGTATTAAAATATTTTTGCTGATGTCTTTAAACTTCAAAGCACATTATTTATGTCCAAAAGACCCAACTTCTCCTCAGTTGGATTTCCAATTAACTGAAAGCCAGATTAACTTGGCTTGGGTTCATACTTATGGTCAAAATTTCATATCACGGGTATTGATTAATTAGTGATGAGCAATTTAGCATGTAACATAAACCACACGTTGGAAATTTTCAAGGAAGAAAATGAGTTCAGAGAGCAGGACTGTTCCTTGTTAAAATGACTCTGCCAGGAGTCACAAAGGGAACTCAGGAGCTAGTACTTCTTCCTTCTTCTTCGTTCTCTGCTGTCTAGACAAGAAATCGTATCACATCTTAATGCCCAGTTCTCTTCCCTCCCATGAATGGATTATTGCCGTTCACTAGTCACAGCCTTAGAAATAGCATCATGACGCACAGGATCTAACGTGGGATGGATTTTTGCCTCAAGAGGATTGGGTGTTTGTTTGGACTTTTAAACTGTTACTTTTTGTCAACAGTAACTAAACAGAAAAACCTTGGAGATTTGGGAATATAAGTTCCCACTGTAACATGAGTCCTAAAGTCAAGACGCCCGCCAATATTCCGTTCACAGTATGTTTGAAAATATGTTGTATTCTTTTATTATGAATTGGAAGTTTAAAATTGGCCAGGCAATAGGGTTGTTATGAGGCTAAGTGAATTCATATGGGTAATGCACTTATGACAGTAACTCCGTGGCATTTTCTAAGCATCTTCAAATGCATATTTGCAAAAATCCCCCACTGACCATAATGTTGCCACTGATTGCCTGTGTCTGTTTATGTGAACATTTCCGTTTAGCAAGCAGTTAGTCTGTGTTCCCTTCTTGCCTGATATTTGGGACCTAGAATATCTTGTATAACTAGTAAACATGGGCTACAGATGAGAAATGTTAGTTACCAAGAAAGCATCTTTGCAAGTTCACTATGACTGTTCAATTTCTACCTTCAGTGTACTTCAGGCTAGCTAATGGGGACACAACATGGATCCTGGTATACAGCAAGTTCACTAAGGCAGATCAAATTAACATGACAGGCAGTGGAAGCTGTATACTGGGGTCAAGACTCAGAGAGATGTATTAAGCATTTTAGTTTCACAAAGAGAGGTAGCACATTCTTTTAAAACAGATTGCAGAATAGCAGGTATTAGCATTCACTGTGCGAATAAATCTATGACCAAAAGATTGGACTGAAGAGGGGCCTGGTTTCCTCATCTTATTCCTTTAGACTTCCTTACTAATTAAATGTTTTATGATCATCAATATTTTTCATCAGAAAAACAAAGTACTTCATTTTAAGTATTTTGAAAGGGATTGGAGAGATAAGTGGTCAATTTCAGATCATTTTCAGCTCCTGCAGAGGATCAAGTTTCAGCCTTCAGAAACTACACGGTAGTTCTCAACTGTCTGTAACTGCAGTTCCAGGAGATCTGGCACCTTATTCTGAATCAAGCATGAACAGACGGTGCACATACATACATGCAAGCAAACACTCATACACATAAAATAAAAATAAATAATCTTTAAACTTTTTGACGATATTCCCCCTAGAAAAGCTCAATTCAATCTCATATTTATTACTTTTTACCTACTAGTTTTACAATTTGTCCTTTCATTATAAATAAAAACCATATAGTTGAGCTGCTGTATCCATAAATACCTTTCTACTGAATTGAGGTTAGCAAACACCTTAACTCTATGCTACTTACTCTGACAAATAAAGTAGGTCAAGTTAAGAATCTTGTTTGATGTAAGAATCTAAATGATTTCCAAGGTAACCAATTGATCTCTAGAAAGCCTAGCTAAACTCCACCTCCTTCTTCATTTAAAGGTTTAGCTTTTTTTCATTTCTTCATGGAAACCTTGAACATCACACACACACACACACACACACACACACACACAGAAACAGACATAGACACACACACAGAGACACAGAGAGAGATAGAGACACACACACAGAAACACATACAGACAGACACACACAGAGACACAGAGAGAGATAGAGACACACACAAACACACACAGAGAGAGACACAGAGAGAGATAGAGAGACACACACACTCACACACACAGAAACACACTCAGATATAATCACTGCTTGTCTCCCATCAAGGACAAAGGATAAAAGACATAAAGCTAAGCATGTGCTTATTGATTTTAAACCATTCACCACAGCTGTTTTACTATCTACCTCTGTGTACTCTAAATGATGAAAAGTCCATGCTGTGTTTCTGTTCCTAAGAGCAAGCATATTAATTTGCTATGAATTCCCAGGTAACTGCTCTTCAATTTATGACCTTTCTTTGTTCTTGTTTATTTTGTCTGTTTTTTTTTCCAGCATGGATGTTGAACCTCAAAGGTATGTCAACAACACTTAATAAAATAGTAATATCCTTTTGCTTTATATAACAAATATAATATTAGATATACATAATAGTTATGAATTTGGAGACAAACAGAAATAAAATTTATTTTAACTGAATTTTACTTAACCTAATTTATCCTAAAATCTTATCACTTTAACATGTAGTCGATATAAAATTATTGGGATATTATGCATTTTATTTTATGCTAAGTGCTGGCATCTGGGGTGTGCTGCTGCACAGCTGTTAGTGAAGGCTAGTAACACTTTGTGTCCTCAGCAGCCTACCAACTACAGGTGGCCATCTTGGATGATGGGCTCTTAGTGGTGGTTCTTCTTTAAAATGGTTACTGTCATTTTATTCCTGAGATACTCGAGGATGTGCACTAGAATTTCACAGTGGGTTTTTCCTCCCTGTACCATATAGTTCATAAATACCCTGGCAAAGGAGCTGGAGAGATGGCTCAGAGGTTAAGAGCACTGACTGCTCTTCCGGAGGTCCTGAGTTCAATTCCCAGCAACCACATG
>LOEQ01001812.1:69066-79508 GCA_001685075.1 Bramus lutescens
ATAATAATAATAATAATAATAATAATAATAATAACTCCTACTGTCCATTGTTATCATTTACCTGATTGGCCTGCAGGCTTCTTTTCCCTCTGCTACATTACCATAGCTGGTATTTATAATTAAGAGAAAACTGGGGTATCTGCAGAATTTTACAGTTTCTACAACAGGCTAACGCTTTGCAACGAGCATAAGGAGCTTTTTAGTGAGCCGAAACGAGGAAGGCAAACAGACTTCAGAAATTTGTCCAAAGTGCTTCCCTTGATAGTTCTCAGCTTTGCAAGCTGAGCTGAGAGGTTGCCAAGCGCTCTGGCTTTATTCTGCTATGCGGCTCTGGCAAGCAGCCAGTCACCCAGGCCTGAGCTTTGTCCGAGATACAGGATTCATTCAACTGTTCTTCCAAAAATCATTCATTGAGCACCTGCTGTATGTCTCGAAGGGATGCGTGTAGCACAGGCCTGCGCATTTCAAACAGGGAAGTGATGCTTTGAGGTAACTGCAAGGGAATAAAGCCACAGAGATATCTGAGCTAAGAGTGACAAATTCCCCTTTTTGTTTTTGTGAGGAAGCATCACGAGTGTGTTAGAAATCAATAGGAAACATCAGGGCTGAAGGGATATAAGTATTCTGCTAGTATTTTGACTATCACTTCTTATTTAGTCAATGGATTCAAATCACTAAAGTAAACAAACATATTCACATCCACCTAGTGTTTACTATATCCCAGGTATAATTCCAGATCCTAGAAACACCACTGAGAACAAAGAGAGACATTGACTCTTATAGCATGGAATAAGAGGGGAAGAAACTGTACAAGAAACGTATGACAGGTGAGAGACACGCAGGAAAATTCAGTGACGTGTTATGGTGGAGTGCATCAGCCACGACTGTAGCCTAGGCTGCCATGCACAGCCTCTGGGAAAGGCTACCATTTTAGCTGAACTCCAAAAAACAAATGGAGACAGCCTCTGGGACAGAGGAGTCTAGCTTAGAGTGTGGGCAACCTGTCTGTGCTAAAGGAAGGGAGAGGGAGACTTCAAACTTCATGTGGGAAGTAAGTCGGACGAGACTTGGAATTCTGAGAACAAGGCAGGAGGTGATGCTTGTGATGACAACAGGAAAGAGGGTGTCTGAGCCCCTAGGTGAGTGATGGGAGCAGCCACACAGAGGGAAAATGAAGAGATGTCTGTGCCAGTGAGAGTTTCAAGAATGGAGACATTGGTAGCATCTCTGAGTTTGCCGTGGGCAGCTCACATTTCAGCTGGGTGTTCCAGCGAGGATGCTGAGGTTGGCACATATATTTGAATGTTCAGTTTAGGAAGGAGGTCTGGCTGAGAAATACCATGTAGGTGTCATCAGCTCTAAAGAATGGGTACAGGGGGGCCTTCTACAGCTGAGGTGGGCTGTCTGTACAGAACAGCAGCATGCCTGGTGCCTGTTCTTCTCTGGCAGAGCAGAGGGTATCAGGAAAGCTCCAGCCACCTAAGAGAGGAACTAAGACAATCCTGACAGCCGTGTCTTTAACGAGATAGATGATAGATACTATCTATCTATCTATCTATCTATCTCAGACAGACAGATAGATAGATAGATAGGAAAAGGGGGAGGGAGAGGGATGGGGGGAGGAGGAGGGAAGGAAAATCATCATTTGACATCTGAGTGGATCCAAGGAAACTTATGAAATTCTGTCTTAATCTCTCAGTATACAGTTTTATTAGATTTAAACCTTTTATTCGTTTATGTTTTTATGACCCTGCTATTCAATAGAGCCTGGTATACCTTCAAGCAGGAAGTGAGGTGATTAATACATATTCCCTTTGGAGAACTCCAATCATCTGCAGGATATGAATTTACATTTAATATTCTCCCTTTGGGAATACTGGTTATATACAATGTTTTGATCAGACAATTTCTAATAAAATATGAATCTTGGAAGAGTGTTTCTGAAAAACAGCAACTAAATTACATGCTTATTCTCCTTTATATCTTGACACATCTTGTTTTGAAAATCAAAGGGTACAGAGAAACTGCAATTCGGGCCCATCATGAAGACTGCCATTGTCTTTATTAGGTTGTTTCCATGTCATTTAGTTATTCATTTCAACATAGGATAATATTATTAAAGAATAAGAATGATAATTATTAATATGTTCTGCCCTTGGTGAGAGTTGTTTAATTCATGGCCTAGCCTAACTGACTTCATGGACAGCACATGCATAGATGTACAATACATAGGATTGTTAGGTATCCGCTCCTGATAATGCATTTTGTGAATCATTTTATCAACTAGAGTAAAATAGAAGACCTCGTCTGTAATCCATAAATGATACTGGCAGAGAATATGAATAATCAATAAAGCATCCCAGAATCATGTTCATTTTGGAAGACTGACAAAATGCAAAGCAACACCCTGGCTCTTTGGGACTTGAAGCAAGGCTGGTACCAGCCCAGGTTTTCTTTGAAGTGGCTGGCATCTTCCCTAGATGTTTCTGATTTTTGAGGGTTTTGGAAAGATGAACTTTCCTGAACTAATTGCAGAGAAAATGTCTAACAGGTGACATTTGGTTAGAGCTTTTAAAGCTATGATGTCTCGTCCAGCCTTTAGCAGGAAGAGCAGAATTGCAAAGCTAACACTTGCTCTGCTGTGCTCTTTCGTCTAGCCAGAATATGATTCATAATTAATGTTAGTTGGATAGTGAGCCATAATTGTTTCTTACTGTAAATGTGTCTTTTTGTTGCTTCTTGGTATTTATATCATTTTTATAGAAAGTAGCAAAAAATAAAGGGGGAATGACGATGTTTATGACAGCATGGGCACAGAGATTAGGGTTCCTAATCTTGTGGATGTCTCAAGTCCAGAATTCTTCCTTCAGATGCAAAGTAGCGTTGGAGCATCGGAATGTTTTCCAGAGCTGGCTGCATCCTTTTGCTGTCAGGACAACAGAGAGGGTTAGAGAGCAAGCTCATCTTTCTGGTACTACCTCATTCCCTGACTTCCCATAAAAACACTTCAGCCTATGTCCTTAGATTTCAACTCTTCCACAAACCTTGTTTCCCACATGATCTAGAATTTTGCATTTTTCATCTCCGGCCTCTCCATAAGAAAAAGATCATAAATTTCTTATCTTTATATATCAGGTTAAGGCATCATAGGCTTATTGAATAATGTTTTCCGGTACAATGAAAAGTCACTATGTGTTCACAGAGCCATGAAACCAGGGTGACAGTTTAGAACGGAAGGCTACAGAGGCAGGCGTTTTACTTTTCATGCATCCCTTGTGCAATCCTGAATCCCATCTATACAAATGATTCTCCCAAGAGAACACTATACACCTGGGCGAGTGGGGACTGGCTATCGTCCTAAGACCCATGTGAAACACACTCGTCTGGATCAGCTCAATAGCATTTCACGAACCACATTCACTTGGAGGAGGGAGCTGGTGGGGATCGAGAAGTGGGTACATAAAATGACTTTTTTTTGATCATTGAAGTTTTGGGAGCAATTCATACTGGGTACACTCGATTCCAGAGCCTTAGGAGTGGTGCAGCTGTTATTCAGGCAAACAATGTCAAGATGAGATGACAGACGACTAATAGGTTAGGGGTGATCAGTTGACTCCCGGTCTCCCTAACCCGCCCACAGCATACTTGGCTAGCAATGCTGAGGACAAATTTATTCTAGCCATCTGCTTTTTTCTCTATCGACTCCCAGACTGCAAATGCTGCTCGGGAAAATTGGATTCCCCTGCCGACTGGCACAGGGACAACCTCGGCTGTCCCTCTCTACTACTCAGCAGTCTTTACGCTGGCCTTAACCACCTATCATTTACAGTACCCACGACAGCTGCTCAAAGCCTTTCCACTTCCCACAAGGTTCCTGTAGCTCTCCTTGTCCGTCGTTCTCAGTTGCCCACATTTCTGCTGCTGTAGAGAAAACGGGGCAACACCCCTGCCCAAGGCACAATAGGGATGTGTCAGTAAAGCCCTTCTGAACCTGGCACTGGCCTCCTCCCTGTTTTCTTTACCCCTGCCTAAGAGAGAATTCTCTTTCCTCCAGCTACATTCTTGATTCTTTCCCCTTTCTGATCTCTTCTTGCTCAGGATTAAGATCTCTCTGTTTTGGGCACCACTAATTGCGTATCCCTCTTCCCATCTCCAATACTGTTGCTAATACACTTTATCACTCTGCCTGTCCGTGTCTCTTCCGGATCAAGCATGCTGTTCACTAGTGTGTATCAGGGGACTCCTCTCAGCGCTACAGAAGTATTGGGAGTGGACATAAGATGCCTGCCCTTTAATGAGGGGAAAGCAACTCATATCCTAAAGACAGGAAAATACATTTAAATACATGTGTATCAATGAGATGAACCAGAAGTGGTGTAGACAATAGTAGGGAGGGAGTGGGGACTTTCAGATATGGTGACATTTAAACTAGTTCTGAAGGAACAAAAGTTATAGCCAAGTGTAAGTCCTCATTGAAGTCTTGGTGTGACTCATGGATAACCAAGAACCGGTGAGGTTAAACCACAATGCAGAGGGATGAGGCTGGAGGGCCAGGTCAGGGAGTCCTGTGAACCACTGTAAAGTGACTTTATTTTACTCTAGAGCTATTGGAAAACTCATGGGAAAGTTTTGTTCAGGGAAGTGATATGACTGAACAGATTACGAAAATCTCCCTAGTGTGCTCCCAGTTAGACAGAAAGTGTAAAAAAGATACAGGAAGACAGGTTAGAGGTCATCACAGTCTTCAAGAGAGGTTGTGAGGCCTGCTGTATCTCAACTGCTACGGTTGTCAAACAGGCTGTTTTCCTCACTCATTCCCTACTCGATCCGATCTAGTTTTTTCTCCTTCCTACCCTCCTTCCATCTTTTCTCTCCCTTCCTTTCTCTTTCCTCCTCTCTCTCTCCCTCTCTTCTTTATTTTTCCTTATTCAGGACTATCCAGTTTATTTCTTTACACCCTTCTGAAAATACTCCAAGCTAAAGTTACAAATTATCTAACCCCCAAGTGGCAATCCTTAGATAGAATAGATCCCCTTAGTTTGGGGATCCTTTATGGGAGATTCTTCAGGGATACAGCAAGCCCCCTTGTATCTCTTTTGACTTGTTAAAAGTAACACCAAGTAGGAAATTCTCACTTGGTAGGTTCTATGAAATCATGGCTGCCACAGTGGCCTCATCAGCCCTTCCTTTGAGCAGGATTCGGAAACCCTGTTCCCACAAGGCTGAAGGTGATGAGAGTAAGTGAGAACAGCGACAAACAGAATGAACTCTCTGAGGTTTAGGTCCTCCCTCAGCTGTCCCTGGCAGGGGCCATGCGTAAAGAAGGCTCAGCACTGCCTTTTAGAATTGTTTTAGAAAAGACCGAACTCTGAATGTGGTTTCAGGCAGCACCTCTACTTTCAAATGTCAGCAACTAACATAAAGATTGAAATATGCTTATTGAGTAAATGAGACACATTTGTGAGGTATGTATACCATGGGCCATCAGCATTTGTGAGGTAAGTATACCATGGGCCATCAGCATTTGTGAGGTATGTATACCATGGGCCATCAGCATTTGTGAGGTATGTATACCATGGGCCATCAGCATTTGTGAGGTATGTATACCATGGGCCATCCACTTTTAGACCTGGGAGCAATGCTGATGCTTTTGATGACTTCCAGGAGCACTAGTGGTAGGGACCCATCATCCAAGGCTCAAACTCCTGCTCTGCTTAAGCTGTAGCACTTCCATTTTCAAATCTTGTTTTCTCTGTCAATGTTTGGCATTGCTCATAGCTTTACTGATTGGACCTCACGCTGATTTTTCTGCCTGGTGGGCCCCAGCTGGACCTACTTCAATTTGCTTCTGCTCAGCTCACTTCCCTCCCAGACCTATCAGGCAACTGCTGGCTCTCTCTGTAGCACCTCATTCCTTCAGCCACTGTTTAGGTCATTTATTCCATTATTGGGGCAGAGAAGGCTGCATTCAAATCCATGTTCTCTAGTTGTTGACATGTAACTTTCAAAGATACTATGTCTTTCTTGTGCCTCAGTTTCCACATTTATAAGCCGGGAAGTGTCCATTTCACTAGATTCCAAAGAATGTGCCTAGAGCTGTTTGTAAAAGAAGCAACTGTCACATCCGCTTGGCACAAAGACACTGAAATGAAAGGGATCTTTTTCTGCTTCTCCCCTCACCCCACCATTCTCTCCAAACTTTCTACACATCTCCTCTGTTTTACACACCAGATCACCGCCTTCGTGATGCCATCTCAATCTGTCTGCCCCAAGGATACTTCTTGCTTCTTTCATGTCAAAGGGTGTTCTTCAAAGAGAGACCTAGTGCTGAGAAGACAGCTCAGTCAATAAAAGCACTTCCCATACACATATGAAAACCTGACTTTGGATTTCCAAAACCCACATGAGTGCCAGGAATGGTGATCAGGGACTGTAATACTAGAAACACTCAAGAGAGAAACAAGTGGATTTGTGGGACAAGATGGCTTGCTAGACTTGTCAAACTGATGAGCTCAGGGTTTATTGAGGGTCCTTGTTTCAGTAATGTGGGGATGGATCAAGACAGACACAGATACTGACATCTCTCTCTCTCTCTCTCAGAGAGAGAGAGAGAGAGAGTGTGTGTGTGTGTCACACACAGAGAACTTCTAAATTCAGCATAGCTAGCCTGTACTGGCTAGTTGTATGTCAACTTGACACAAGCTAGAGCTATCTAAAAGGAGGGAACCTCAGCTGAGAAAATGCCTATATGAGATCCAACTGTGAAGCATTTTTTAAATTAGTGATTGATGGAAGAGGAGGACCCAGCCTATTGTGTGCGGTGGCATCCCTCTGGTCCTGGGTTCTATAAGGTAGCAGGCTGAGCAGACCATGAAGAGCAACTCAGTAAGCAGTATCCCACCATGACCTCTGCATCAGTCCCTACCTCCAGGCTCCTGCCCTGTTTGAGTTGCTGTCCTGACTTTCTTTGATGATGAAGTTTAAGCTGAATAAACCCTTTCCTCCACAACTTGCTTTGGTCATGGTCTTTGGTCACAACAGTAGAACAGTGGCTAAGACATAGCTTAACTGTTCCTTTTTTATTAATGTTCTGAGCACCCGGGTGCTCCTGCACATACCCCAAATTCAGTATAGATAAAAGTGGACCCAAGGTGTTCCTCTAAATTTTCAGTCTGCACACACCAATCCCCTTTTCTGCCCCAGCATTGCTCACAGTAATAGCAATGGCTATGAAGCAGGTGATGCATAGACAGGGCATCATCATGGCTTTCCACATAGAACCTGGCTGCTCCTTTCTCCTTGTTGCAAATCCTATGGCTCTAGAGTCTTGCAAGGTTATGAGGGGTGGGCAGAACTGATCAAATTCCTTCCTTCTCTGTAGCCATTTTCCATGCCTTACCTGGTGAAAAAGAGGCGCTGCTTAAGTTGTGCTATTGTATCCATAAACGTCACCATTTCCCACACTCTGTTGGGCAAAATTAGACGTGTGCTCTCAACCAACAGCTAAAGTTTAAGAAATGATTCTTAACTTTGGGGCTGCTGGTGCCCTGGCACAGACCTGTTATTCCAGCCTTTGGGATGTAGAGGCAGGAAGATGCTGAGTTCAAGGACAGCTTGAGCTACTTACTTAAGGAGACTCATCTCAGAGAATGAGCGTGAGAGTGAGCATGGCAGGGGCACAGTACTGACCACATTCCAAATTCTTAGCTATGTTGTCCCATCACCTAAGGTAGAAACTGGACAAGCTCAGCTTCGTCTGTTACATCTTCAGAGGTCTACTTCAGAAAAGCTCAGCATCCTCTCCTGGGGCTCTCTATCCTCATTGCTTGTCATTGACACCCTGCCTCTTTGCTCACTTCTTTCTGCTTGCTTCAGGGTAAGGACCACTTTTGCCAATACTAAGACTTAAGCAGATCTCTTCTTTAATCCCCTTCTCCAACTTACCTAAAGCTCTGGGCCAAAATTCCTTCTTCTTCTAAACTTTGTGTGTTCCCACACTGTGCCCTTGACTAGAATGCTCACCCTCTACAGCCTCAAGGAGCTTCTTAGAGAATCAAGACTCATCTCAAATATTATTCTTTCTAAGAAGCTGTACTAAGTCCTGCTGTCTGGATTCGCACATCTGCACAGCTACAGCAATTTGTACGTACTATACCATTTTAGTGTGTTTGGCTACAGCTAATTTCATATAGGTCTATCTCTCAGAAACGGGGATGTTCTTGAAATGGAGGTCATGTCTTAGGCATAATTTTATTGCATTTCTAATCCCCTATATTTTTTGTTCAAAGCTTCTATGTTGCGGTGGCTTAATTGATGTTTATTGGATAAATGAATCAATATAATGCAAATTAGAATCCTGTATTTCTATGTTTAGAAAAATCTTGGCTCATCATTTTCCTTCCTGCCAGGTTTTTATTATATTTGTTAGCCCCGAGCCTCACAGGGTTTAAGGAGAAAGATTAATGGCTGCATTTTCCACTAGCTAAATCAGCAGATTTTTTTTTCTCTGAAGATTATATAGCATCTTGCAATAATTCCTCAGCTGCATCTCAACGAAACGTGGAGGAGCTTACCAGGTCTGTGCCTTCCTGGACTGCTCATTTTTACACACTGCACATCTTAAACCAGTGACAGCCTTTGGGAAGAGAGCCATCTCTCTAGGTTGTCGGGGAACGGGTTGCTGGCTTTTCTTCCTCTTGTCATGACCTATGACAACCCAGTGAAGAGTGCAAGCTGTGAGGGCCGACACATCCAGCTAGACCTGAGTTCAACGTCTAGAAAGGACAAGGACAAGCTCCCGAAAGGCCCAGTGACTTCAGACTCCTTAATATTTCCTGTCCTACTCACGTGGAAAAATCAAGGCCACACCTCATCATTAAATGAGAAACGTTGAGAGTGCAGTCTGTCTTGCCAGCTTCTCTGCCTCTCATACCCAACCAGAGCTTCAAGGCAGTGAATCCAAACCATGTTTCCCTATATCTTCCATTGGGACTTCTCTCCCGTGTTTCCTGTGTCTGGCTGACTCCCGGCCTTTCTGCTCAGAGGATCCACAATGATCTTTCACGCAGCATGTCAAAACACAAACAAATCACCCTCACTTCTAAGCCTACCGCAACTGTTCTCCTCCATTCAGGCAGGATTGAAAACTCAAGGTCATCACTGAAAGCTCATGCATTCCAGCCACAGCAACGAGCTACCAAACCGCTTATTCTCTCTCTCTGCCAAAGCACTGTAAGAGGATCTCGTGCGTTGTTTAAATTTTATCTCACATTTTACTGTATTGGATGATTATTAAATTCTTGGTTCTCGTACTTAATGAATTCTTAAGTAAATGAATGAATCAATGAATACAATGGTGATCCAGATAGGTTGTTAACACTTGGCTTTTAGGTCTTTTTGTTGTTGTTGTTGAGAGTATAAGCACATCATTTCTCCTTCCTATTTCCCCATTTCCTCCCTTCAAACCATTCAATATTTTCCTAATTTATGGCCCCTTTTTCTTTAACTATTGTTTGTGTGTGTGTGTGTGTGTGTACCTAAATATGTAAATGCTATGTGCTCCATTCATATAATGTTACTCATACATACATGTTTTCAGGGCTGGCTATTTGCATTTTTTAAAGAAAGGCTTATGTCTTAGGACTTCTATCACTGCAACGAAATACCATGACCAAAATGCAAGTTGAGGACAAAAGGGCTTATTTGACTTACACTTTGGCACTCAAGGAAGTCAGGACAGGAACTTAAACACGGCAGGATCCTGGAAGGCAGGAACTGATGCAGAGGTCATGAAGGGGCGCTGCTTACTGGCTTGTTTTCCATGACTTGCTCAGCCCACCTTCTTACAGAACCCGGGACCAGCAGTCCAGGGATGGCACCACCCACCAGGGGATGAGTCCTTCCCCCATTGATCACTAAGTGAGAAAATGCCTTAGAGCTGGATGCCATTGAGGTATTTCCTCAGCTGAGGCTCCTTCCTCTAAAGTTTCTAGCTTATGTCAACTTGACACACAAAATTACCCAGTACTGCATATAACCCGGAAGTGGAAATTCATGCACTTGAAAAAGAGTTTACCTTAGTGCTAACAGAATAATCAGAAAGACAAACACATCTCCTAGCTATTTTCTTTTTTTTAAAGATTTATTTTTATATTTTTATTCCTTTATTTATTTATTTATTAAAAATTTCCACCTCCTCCCGTTTCCCTCCCCCTCCCCCCATTCCTCCTCCCCTTCCCTCTCCAATCCTAAGAGCAGTCAGGGTTTCCTGCCCTGTGGGAAGTTCAAGGTCCTCCCTCCTCCATCAAGGTCTAGGAAGGTGAGTATCCAAACAGACTAGGCTCCCACAGGCCAGTCCATGCAGTAGAATCAAAACTCAGTGCCATTACCCTTGGCTTCTCAGTCAGCCCTCATTGTCAGCCACGTTCAGAGAGTCCTGATTG
>LOEQ01001812.1:81489-98870 GCA_001685075.1 Bramus lutescens
CCATTTAATTTGATGTTAGCTGTCGGCTTGCTGTATATAGCTTTTATTATATTTGGGTATCAACCTTGTATCCCTAATCTCTCCAAGACCTTTATCATAAAGGGGTGTTGAATTTTGTCAAATGCTTTTTCAGCATCTAATCCTTTTGTGTGTATGTGTGATATCCTGCTGGAGCTGGAGTTACAGACAGTTGTCAGGTACCTGATGTCATTCCTGGGAAACACCTGAGTCCTCCACAAGAACATTAGTGCTCTTAACTTCCAGCCCTCCGCTCTAGCCCCAGTTCTCTTGCTCTTAGCCTCTATATTATTAAATGTTTCAGCCATCCAGGTCCAAGCTCTCATAAAACCAAATTAGAAGTAACTATGCAACTCAGGATTTTATGACATCAACAACTACAATGAACTTTCTACTTGTCAAGAATGAACCTCTCTGCCTGGCGACTGAGTTCCTTCCTAGTTTTCCAGGCCACGCTTGGCAGACTCAGCTTCTTGGTACACTTCAGGATCAGACTTCAATGAGGCTCTAAAGTGTAAATATCCTCACAATGAGTGACATCCTTTTCCTACTGCTAGTGTGGTAACAGAAATGGCAAATGGCGCAAGGCCACCAAAAATCTATATGCTCCACACTATATCTAGTAAGCCCGTTGTAAATCACCTACTGTAGGTTTTACTTAGATTTCTTAGTGCCTAGCTTAATACATTGTAGGCAGCATTTAAGTAGCCATTCCAAATATGAGTACACAGTCTACCCAGTCATTTTATATGTAGTTGCTAATCTTTGAGAGAAGGTTAAAAACACATTCCTATATATCCTTTTTGGGGCCTGTTGTAAGTTGTTTTCCCTAAGTCAGCACAAACATCAGCAGGGAGGTCATACAGAGAGGTCAGCTGGGAGGTCATACAGAGAGGTCAGCCAGGAGCTAGCACGTTTAGTGGACCTTTTCCAGGAGCTAGACTTTCTCTAGGGTCTTGAGAATTAAGCAACGGCTTCCTCATTCTACCTCACTGCAGCACTGACCTGTATCACAGGCCCTAGGCTACATGTACCAGCTGGCCTGGACCGTTCTAGAAAGCCCAGGGTTGGAAATCTGCATGTGGATCACTGCAGACTGCAGTCCGCAGCAAGACATGTTCCTCAAGGAAAGCTTTTTCTCCATGAAGTTCACCTACAGCCCCTTTGCACGCGACTGCCTAGTCGATCATGATAAAAATCTAGCCTTAACAGGAGGTCAAAGTTACAGATATTATCTGAAAAGTCTTTTGGAGATGTAGGTAAAAATGTCAATGATTATCAAGATGATGGTGAATTTGCAGTTAATGTATTTTTCTATATTTTCCAGTTTCCTAGAAGAATGTTCTGCCTATGTAATTTTGAGTATGCTTTTAATTACTTAATAATTAAATTTCCTTGGCTTGGACTAGCTGAAATAAAAACTGGGAACAGCTAGTCCCACCTACATCCAGACCCTGGGGAGCTGTATCTACCATTCATTGAGTAGAGTCTCAAATTGCCATTATTTGCCAAGAATGATAAGCACAGACAATAGCACTTATGAACAGAAACTTTCTCATTGTATTCTTTGATGTTTATAACCAGGCCATGGTGAATTCTGAGCCTCCATCAGCAGAAATTGTTCCCTTGTTATTCAAGTTACAAAGCCAGTGGATAATGCTAAGTACTGACCACTCCCCTCCTCTGTTGTTCAGGGACTTCAGGCCAAACTGGCATCAAACCTTTGTTTTTAATTTAAATTTTGTTTTTGTTAAGATGATGTGTTTAATATGTGTGTGTGTGTGTGTGTGTGTGTGTGTGTGTGTGTGGTAGGTCAGAAAGCAATGTTGAGGAGTCAACTCTGTCTTTCTATCGCAAATTCCAGGAACTGACAAGCAATTTGACCTAAAACCATCTCAGTATTCCAAGTCTTTCCCTTTCTGTACAATAATCAGAGTTCGGGACAGAGCTCCAAGAGAGAGCAGTGCACCGGAAGTGAACGCTGAGAAGGGAAAAGGCTGTGCCCACTTGCCTGCTGCCAGCAACACCTTACAGGTCACTGTTTGTTTCTTTCCTGGGCCTGCTGTTAGCAGTGGGCAGGAAAGCTTTGATCTCAAACGCTGCACCTAAAGCAGGCTGTTCACTCGATGCACACATTAAATACAGCTTGTTCTGCACACCGCTCCAGCCTGGCATTTTTCCATAAAAGGAATTCACAGCATCTTCAGGCAGTACTCCTAAGACAGTTGTGTGTTTGATGCATGTGTTGTAGGCTAATAACCACAACGGCACTGTCACTACTTTGCCTTCCCATCCAGCCAGGAAAGTCCAGTACATTCCATGGCTGACTGTCCCACAGAGGACGACCAGGCGAGGCCTGTCACTTTAGACATTGATGTAAGTGAATGATTCTAATGATGTTGGTCTTCAGCTTATATCAGAACAAAAGCCTGTGTGTGTGTGTGTGTTGTGTGTGTGTGTGTGTAATTTTCTCTCTAGGAAAGTGATATTAGATTCTGCTTTGAATATAATTTTAGATGGAATTGGTAAACTCCTTAGACACACTTTGCACAGGAAAGTGCACTTTGGGGACATTAATGAGAGGTATGGTGTGTAATAATTTGGGGGGACAGAGAGGAGGAGATGTTTCTACTTTGTGTATAATGTTCTCTTCTAAATAAATGCCACCCATGTCTGTGTATAATGATGGCTTCATTGGAAGGGACACAAGTTTAAGTGTATGCACTTGGGGTAGTAACACAAACAAACAGCCCTTGCTAGAGAAATCTCACGTTTTGGATAATTATTCATGAATGTGTCACATTCCCCTTTCCTGTGTTTAATGCCTGTCAGGGTTCTGCAACATGGCAAATCCAGATGCTACTACTACAGTGGACAGGCAAGTGGGGAGAATGAAAAGTATAATCTAGTTTTCAGGGCCAATGCGGAGCACATGGAGGGTGGGGTGAGGGAGCCTGGTAGCCTGCAGCCTGGAGAAGCAAAAGAGCCATTAAAAGGCATGAGAAAGGGAAGTTTTATGATAAATACAAAATTGAGAGCATGACATTCAGATAGGAATGCATAAGCAAGGGATATACAATTAAAATCAAATTTTTTTTGAAGTCCAATGTCTTTTTGATTCTCTGCCTGAGTTTTTGAGTAGTTGAACTATTGCCAGACACACTGGAGTTTGTTCCTCTATGTCGGTTTCACATTGTAGCAACCTGGGGGAACTTAAAACATCCTGGTTCTTGGTCTCTACTTCCAGGACTTCTTATTATATTGGTGTGAGATAGCATATAGAAGTTGCAGGGTTTTTAGGCTCCCCAGGTGATCCTAAAGTGTAGACAGACAAATAGGTATTTCCCCTCACAACCTCTCCTAAAGTCCAGATCCATTTTTCAACCAATTACCATTCAGCTGATCCCTATTCAAACCGATTCCCTGTCAACTGATTCCTAGCTGTCTCTACATTGATGTCTTTCTGGCAGCTCAAACACTATGAGTCTAAGGCAAGATTTCTGTCTTCATTGAAACTTAGCCCTCTTCTACCAATACATCCCTTTAAAAGAAAATATTAAGCACTCTTTATGGTGTTGACAGAAACAAACTTTCTCTAATTTATTTAATTAAAAAAATCTTAGACTGAAAGAAATGCAAAGTTGACCCATGAGTAAATTCTTTGTCAACCCATTGTTTGGCTTTGGGACTTCCAAAGCCTAGCAAACTCAAGCACCTGCTAGTATTGGAGGTGTTGGGAGACCTTGAATCCCAAAGGAGGAAATGAAGAAATTAAATGTTCTACTTCAGAAAGTTACTTGAAATATGCATTATTTATCAAAATGGGCCAATTCATCAATTTCAAATAAGTGATGATGATTGCTTATTTCTCAACATGTTTAGAGTGTTTACATAACCACAGACAGAACACCAGGTTTCATAGTGAAATAAACTCCAATAGAGTCCCGTCTAAGAATTGAAATGTTCTTCCATTGAATGAAAGGGATTATATTATTTCACCAATAAAAACGATCATGGCAGAGAATGACAAATGACTTACAGGAATGAAAGGGTGTCTCTGTGGAGCTAGGAGTTCTTCTATTCTAATCATGTTGTGAAGTCCCCAAATCAATGTCCCTGAAGAGAAAGATAAGAAATCCAATGATTCAAATAACTGGAGAGTACAGACTCTGTCTAAGTAGTTCAGAAGTCCGTGGTTGACAACATAGGTCTACTCCTCCTCTACATCACCCGGCTTCTGCTCTGTTTCAGGACCACTTTGAACACTCAATACTCCCCTAAGCTCTTAGTCCATCAAAGTCCTTTTCCCTCTTGTAGAAGTCTTAGCGAAGCCTAGTATTGAGTCATACTGAGCTCCTCTCTGACCTGTTGGAATTGGGCTCGTTCTAGAGGTTTACCCCCCAAATCAGAAGAGAATTAGCCCATCAGAACTACCAGAGACCCCAGAGAAGGGAACATCATTAGGGAAATGCAAGTTCTGTTGTAAGAGAACGAATTAAGAGTTGGGCTCAACAAGTCAGCAATCTCCATGCAGGATGCAGATACAGGAAGAGTCCACATCCATAATGGTGATAAGATGTTTATGAAACCTGGAAGATGGGCAGGTCTGGGGGAGACTTAAAAAAAGAAAATTGTTAAGACTTAATTTCCAATGGCAGTATACCTGTGAAGCCTAGCATACATCAGGATCACACACCAAACCATGGAACTCTAAAAAGCCATGTTATGTCAATATTTGGATTTCCAAATTAAAGTTCTTGTTTCTAATAGAAGAGACTATACATTCGGATACTCAGATGTCAAGTCTCCACCTTCAGGTTCTGGACCTTTTAAAGTAGAAGCTTCTCAAGCTTGATTTATTTTTTAAAAAACATGATCATTAAAATATTCCCATGACATTCGGGGGGGCAGTGATTTTAAAGTTATTAAGCCTAATTTTTGGGCTCATTCTATATTATAAATTTCTTCACCAACGACATTATCTGTGTCCTGTTACTTTTTATGTCTCTATCCCCAGCTACAGAATCAGAATAAAATTTCGCTGAATTTTGCTTAGCAAAGACTTAGCAGTGTCTTGCTGCAGTACAATGATTTTTAGGAACATGATGTAACAGTAAAATGTTTCTGTCTGACACTACCCTTCTCCATAATTTAAACAAGACATACAAACAGCATATCCTTTTCTAAAATGGAGATAACATTTGCTGGTAATGCAATGACTGCTAATAATGTTGTAAATAACAAATGAAATTGGGTACCTGAATCAACTCTGCAAATAGCATATCCCATACAAATAAGTGTGAGATAGTATTATCGGATAGTTTTGGAAATCATATCTTCAATAAAGACATTAGATGGTAATGGTGGGCCTTTTATTGCATATTATTTCCTTCTCATTTTCATTAAACTCCCATCAGAATTTATTATAGTAATCTAGCAGCATGGGTAAAGTTCTGCAACTGATTACTATAGATATAAGGTCTATACCTGGAATAGTGCTAAAAATTAAGGAAAGGGCCAGAGAGGGTGGCCTAAGCAAGCAGCAGCAGCAGCAAAGAGCCATGGAACCCTAAGGAGTGAACCTCTCCAGTGTGGTATGAAAAGGGAGGATTCTCAACATGGTGCGATGGCTCATGTCTGTGCCTGCGATCTCAGGACTGAGGTTGAGGCAGAAGGATCATGACTTGGAGGTCAACTCAGGCAAGTAAGTTCTAGGCCAACAAGAGCTATACAAAAAGAACCTGTTTTTGAAAATCTAACATAAATAAATAGATGACCATTCTTGCTGACTGACAGTAGTGATCAAAAATAGACATGTTGAGGGGTGGCTGAGTGCACAGGAGAAAGCAAGAACATGAACAAAGGGGAAAAGTAAAGTGGGGATGGAAGGAGAGAGAAGTAAAGACAATGCAAAGGCTGTAAGACTGCAGTGGGTTCAGACCTGTGGTAGCAGCTGAGAGCCACAGAAATGCTAATTGTGATGAGAAAGGAAGGGAAGGGAAGGGTAGAGACCACACTGACCTATGTGTGTGTGTGACATTAGAGGGGTCTGTTTCCTAGTTCCCCTTCCTATACACCACAGAAGTATTCTCCTTGATAGCTGTGATGAATGAACAATCAGAGCCCAACATAACCTTGGTAAATATGTTTCTTATGTTGACCATTGTGTTCACCAGTATAGGTGAATACTGAAAAGTGAAATATCTTCAATGGAAACATTCAGGTAGCTACTAAATTGTTCAGTAAATAAAGTTACTCTCTTGATGTACACATGAGAGAAAGTATGTGGTTTGTCTTTTTTAGACTGGCTTTTTCACCTTAACCTAATGACTTATTGTTTATAATTGAGAAAGTCCCCTCTTGTGGTGGGAGAATAATCAGTGGCCTAAACAGAAAAAATACTTGCATCACTGCCTAGAGGAGAGATACAAGACCTCAAATGTGTCAGCAGGCCCCCAAGGCTTTGCTAAATGTCACTTCCATACTGAACAGGTCCTCAAATTGACTCTTTCTGAATCCCTTGAAGCTCTGGATATATAAGTCTATAGGGTATATTTTCTTGTGGTTTCACATGTAGAGAGTTATGTTTCTCTTATGGTTAAGGGATTCATTTGTGTTGTTTGACATTGCCAAATTTCAGAATACATAAATACATATACACATATAAACATACATATGTATATCAGTAAATATACACATATGGGCCACATGTGCAGCACTCTACTCAATGAGATCACCCACCCGATAACCTATGGATTTTTAAATTTTTGCTGCTGCTGGTCAAGGATGGTAGAGCTGCATTTCTCTGGTTTCATGCTCATGCTTGTGACTTTCATTAAACTTCTGTCATCTTGACTTGACATTCCCAGGTTGTCACTTCACTCTTTTCATTCTTTTTTTTTTCCATCTTGGAGATGTTTTTAATGTAGAGTTGGAATCTGATGCTTAATGGAGGCTAAATCTTCCCCACGTCCTAAAGCTCCCGTTCCCTCCCAAGGTACATGCAGGATTCATAGCTAAGGTTTGAGAGTCCGTAAATCAGATTCTCCACAGTGATCATAAGGAAGAGTATGACTTTCTGTTCTTCTAAGAGAGGTCGCTGGTGAATTCTCCACACCTGCAATATATTTAAAAAACATCATGGCGCTTTTCATATGCCCATGTTCATCAAAACAGTTTGCAAAACTATTAACTAAAACAATTCCTCTTCTTTGTTTTTCACGCCTTCATTAAAAAAGTTGAAAACTCCAAAGGAAGGATTAATTAAGGCATTGAAATATAAAATAAAACAAAACAAAGGGGCTTCTGGGTAGCACAGTTCTTAGCTAATCTTACTAACTGCAGCAGGACAGGAGGAAGCAAAGAACAGGACAATAGAGCACTGTATTTCTAGACTCCCTACTAACACAGGCATACTCCAAACTGTGTTGCCTTCATCAATTAGACTCTACAAGAAGCTTTGTTGTTTGTGTCTTTACTAAATATCAAATGTAAATCAACACAGTTATCAACTGATACGTCTGATTGTGTCATATAATAAATTAGAGAATTGATTTTTTTAAAACATTTGAGACAAAGGGCTAAGCGATGCTTTAATTTGCTCACACTTCCAAGAGTGAAATTCCTCTACATGTTACAGGTGAAATAAACATATCAGAGAATTTTCTTAAATTAGTCAGCTCTCAAATGTGAATCTCATTCTGTAGGTATAAAAGAACCTCCCTGGAAAATTTGCTGTAAACGCTGGTGTCTGCCAGGGCAACACCTTTAGTGGGTCTAGAGCACTCAGGGCTCGGTATTGCTAGCAAACAGCAAGGCGAGCACACCGCAGGTGCCACTCACATGATACTAAGAATAGCTGGGATACAAGTCTCCCATACAGGACCACAACTCAAAGTCTAGATAGAGAGAATGTCCCCACCTTCTGTTCTTTATATATATCACCTGAGCTTGATCCCACAGAATGCAGACTGCAGAGAATCTTTCCCCTGACTGCCACCCTGGGTAGTTTTCCACCAGAAATCTTAATTAGAATTTCTTGACTTCAAGCAGGAGTATATCAAATATTTATTGACTGCATATAGATGAAGGACTAAAGGCCAACTGTGAATTTTTAGGAGTATGAGGCAAGATGGCACAATGGGTAAGAGAATGTGCACCCACACACCCACAAACATGTATCACTCGCTCACATACAGACTGTGGTGATTTAGATGAAAATGGCCCCATAGGCACATGTATTTCATGCTTAATCCCCAGTTGAACCCTTTGGAGAGGATTAGCAAAATGACCTGTTATAGTAGGTGTGTCCTTGTTGGAGTAGCTGTGGCCTGGTGGGAGTAGCTGTGCCCTTGGAGGAAGTGTGTCATTGGGGTTGTTTTGAGGTGTTCCCTTTCTATCTGTAGATCATGATGTAAAGCTCTCAGTTACTGCTCCAGCATCATGCTTGCTTGCATGCTACCGTGCTCCCCACCCATGAAGATACTGTATTAGCCTTCTGAAACTATGAGCAAACACCCAATTAAATGCTTTATGCAGGGCTGGAGAGATGTCTTAGAGATTAAGAGCACTGGCTGCTCTTCCAGGGATCCTGAGTCCAATTCCCAGTAACCACATGGTAGCTCACAACCATCTATAATGAGATCTGGTACCCTCTTCTGGCACATAGGCATACACACTGTCAGAACACTATGCATAATAAATAAACCTTAGAAAAAAAGAAGAGCTGCCTTGCTTACAGTGTCTCTTCACAGCAATAGAATAGTAACTAAAACACAGGTATATATCATAAACACACCAGAAGGAGGAGGGGGAAGAGGAAGAACAGACTAGAAAAAAAGCATGATTTAAAAGAAAAGACCATGAAGGAAAAAGAAAGTTGTGGCTTTTTTTTTTTTACTAGTCTTTCCTTCCCAGTGTATGGTGGTTTCTGTTGAAGGACAGAGCTCTAACAAGAAACCACAATGACTTTAAAACAAAAAGGAAAGGTGAGCAGGGATGGTAACAGTAATTGTGGGAAGAAATCTGGAAATGAGAGTAGTGCAGGATCATCAAGCTCATCGAGAAAGTGAGAAAAGGAACAGAAAGTGATTGTTATGAGCAGTTAGGTGATACCTGGCACATCTCACCATTTCCCTGACTTCGGTTCAGCTAGGTGTACTGTGATAGTCATGACCACTGCACAGAATAGTAAGGGAAGGCCATGCCAATAAACTTGTGCAGAACAGATAGTAGGGATGTCAGGATGCTGCAGGGTCCTCACCGGAAATAAAGTCCATCCAGAGAAAGAGACTTTTGTAAAGAGATTGCAAGAGTGTTGGCAGAGATGAGAAAGTGAGACATGTGGATGCATGCAAGTCATCACTGTTGGAAATTATGATGTCCCCCAGGCTGAGGGCAAAAGAAACAGTTTCTTTTATCTGCAGCTATGGCAGGAGATATGGAGGAAAGCCCGTAGGAGCTTTGTTGTGGAGTAAAACTCTTTACCATCTGACGAACAAGAGGGCCATGCCTCTTGCTTCTACCCTCTCATCTGAGGTCCTGCTGAAGCCTCTCATTGTCATACTCATAGGGGAGAGAAATTTGGGTTATACTGTTCCCAGAAGTCTTGGCACAGAGCAAAATAGGTAGTGATGGACAGGTAAGGTGGAGGAGATCAGTGAGCATTCAACAGAGCTGTTTGTATCCTTCATTCCTGGCCCACCATACACACACACACACACACACACACACACACACACTTCTTCATGTTTTTTTAAAGATTTATTTATTCATTTATTGTGTATACATCTGCAGGCCAGAAGAGGGCACCAGATCTCATTACAGAAGGTTGTGAGCCATCATGTGGTGGCTGGGAATTGAACTCAGGACCTCTGGAAGGACAGCCAGTGCTCTTAACTGCTGAGCCATCTCTCCAGCCCCCATCCTTCATGTTTTCAAGTAAAATTATGCGTGTAGAGTTGGAAAGAACAGTTTTTGTTTAGCTAATGATCCCAACAGTGACTACTTGCTAACTCCTGTAAACATTGTTTTCATTCCCTCAAGTCTCAGGTCACTCATGGGTATTTACTGCAAGAAATAATAATTCTTTCACTCAAATCCTGTCTCTATGGTACTTAAATATTCTCTAGATTCTTAAGTGATTCCACGTTCTTCCCCTAGGATTTTATTTACTAATTCACTGCCAATGACAGAATTTAGCACTAATGATGCTAGATTTCCAAGAAAGCCACAAAGGAGAAACTAAAGAATGAGCAAGCAGCTTGCTGTGTCGTGGCTGCCCTGTCTTTATTACGACTGTTCATTCCCAAGTCGGTTTGATTAAGTAACGACCTTCAGTCAACTTGAGCTGCTATGAAAGCATAAGCATCCCCCACCCCCATTCCTAGGAGGCAGAGAATAGTCAGAGGATAGAGGATGCTGGATCTGTGGGACTAACAAAGGACGTCCGTGCTCTGAGTCTTGAGATGGAAGCGCACGGAAGCACAGGCCTTACAGGAAGCTGTGAAGCTGTGACATTTGGCCAGTGTATTGTGTTGCTGTAATTTCCATACGAAGCATAGTCCCAAGGGCCCATGTGCTTGGCAGTTGTCCTGCTTTCATTCTGTTGCCGTGATAAAATGTTCACACAGTATCAAAGCATCATGCCACACACATGCCAGTCACTCACAAGGAAACAAAAACGCTGTCTCAACAATAGAAACACGTAGCTGGCAATGCATCATTGAGTTTCTGAGCACATTTAACATGCCCAGCTCTAAGACGGAATCACACTATGTATTATGTGGAATATGAAATGCTCAATTTAAATCTAGATGTTAGGAAACAGGGTTAAACTTAGGGACATTATACAACTAGCAGGGACTATTAAAGATGACCAGCATCATCAAAATTAAGAATGTTATGGATAGTACTCTAAACTAGCTTAGGCTGGAGATGAAAGAACATACCTTCACTGTTTCAAAGACATTGCTGGGGCAATTTGAATGCAGACTGTGTAGCAGGATTTTTAGCCAAGGTATTATATCTGTCAGTTAATTTAATAGAATTGTCTTTAGTTATGCCTGCGGAAATGCCTGCAGAGTATTTAAATGCTGTTGGGTCTACAACTTGCTGTCAAGTAGTGTGGCAACCACCATGACATGTTACGTGAAAAGCAGTGAAGCCATTGTGATGAAAAGCCAGGAACTAGTGAAGGGAGTGGAAACTGTGTGGACAGCAATTTCTGCTCACGGGCTTGGAATCATTCTTAAAAACAAAGGGGTGGGCGAGAAACAGTGTCTTCCTACTGATCCTACCTTCTCAGAAATGGAACCCAAGCTTGTAGTCACCCAGTGAGAACATTAAAACCCAGATCTGCCTGATCTCATTAAGCCCAGCTACACACTTTTGATCTAAAATATGCTAAAATGGAATGAGTATGAAACTGTTTGTTTGTTTGTTTGTTTTAGAAATGCCAGGGTTTTTTTCCTCTGAATTTCTCATGACTGAAATTACAAGAATCTCTAGGTTGGAGTTGAGGACCCAAATTTGTTTTGTTCTGACTTCCTCCAACTCCATACTTCCTTTTCCTAGGACTATTTCAGAATGTGTCTTAAATTCATTCAATGTCAGTGACTAAGAGCCAAAGTAAATTCTTGAAGAATTCTGAATTTAAATGAATCATTATTTATAAATAAAATAAAAGCTAACAGGATATACAAGGCCTCCCTCCCCCCCATTTGTGTGTGTTCTGTATGATCAAAGATCAAACCCAGGGCCTTCTACATGCTATACAAATGCTCTATAATTGAGCTGTATCCCCAGTACCAGAAGGTAACTTTGAAGAGAACATTAATGTCAGTTTCTGATAGTTATTATAGGATTATTTATACTTATATGCCACATGAATGTAAAAGAAACGAAAGAAGGACCCACCTTCAAGGTATTGGGCCCCTTTCTTCAAAGGAGAAACAGAAAGTGTTTTATATAATGTGTATGAGGTGATTAATCATAGGATAATGCCCTTCATTGGATTTGAAAACATTTGTTTCAGATGGTGCCTGCTTCATGTCTCTGGATACATATGAGGCTGCCTGCACTCTCCCACAAATGATGTTTGGAAGTTTGAACTCCCTTTATGGCTCGTGTTTCTGTATAATAACATACTCTCACTGCACCTGAATGAGACTCCCATTTAAATGCCTTCAGTCAGGATAACCAAACAAAAAGGAAACATGGTAACCACATTTCTCCCACTACGCATGGGTACCCTCTGTGTACCCCAAATTTAGTCTGTGGATTCTGAGAAGTGCTGCCAGGAACCATTTCTTTTGCCGTGGGTGGGGAGGGGGCATTTTGTGCAGAAGGAGGGGAAAGCGGTTGGTTAATGTGGTTCTTGGTGTCATTAGTGGTTTTGTCTTCACGGAATATAATCAGGGTTTTTAAGCTATTGCTTCTAGAGGCTAGTGCTTCCTCTCACTAGGAAATGCTTATTTTCTCCATCCCTGAAGATGGGTGTTTTTTAATGTGTAAGCAAATCCCTGCTGTGTCTGTCTCCATAAGAAAAATAGAAAAGCTGCACTTCCCTGCTGCCTGCTGGGCACACAGGGCATGTCTGATGCCTCTCAGCTGCTGCGGAGGGTGAAGAACAGAAAAACCACACGTGGGAGTACTGCCCACTCCGTTTTCTAAATGGAAAAGAGAAAGGAAAATGAAGAACATAGATCCAATGTCTCCAGTCACTGAGCTGGCCTTTGAAGGTCCCATCATCACCTTCTGAAACTGAACTCAACCGCAGAGTCACTCGGGTTTGCCTCAGTCTTTCTTATAGACCATCTGTTTTCACCATCAGTTTGAGTCCCTTTCTCTCATCACATACTTAGCAGCGCATCCCCTCGTTGGAATTAAGAACATTTCTGAGGCTAACAGAGTAAATGAGCTATCAAGGCAAGCCCCAAAGTTCCCAACAATCTGGGGAATATAGTGTCTCCATAAGGATTTTGGTCCTCTCTCTCTCCCTGGGACTCTCAATCCTTCAGAGTTGGAATCTTTTTTTTTTCCCTTGGAGGTTCTAAGCAAAGAAAGACCCAAGTTGATGATTGAAATAAGTAGAAATGCTAGGAGCAGAAATCCCAGTCAGAGTTCCAAGGCTTGCCTTCCATGAGCATGCTCTCAGAAAATAATGAGATGAGGAATTAAAATGGCACACTGTACCAGCATGCATGCATCCAAGACCTGATGGCACCCGGGAACCAGTTGATGGGCACATGAAGCAATAGGTAACGTGGGGCCGCTGTGAAAAAAATGGTTGGGGCCAGAGCCTCACAATGTCTGCAAAACCTCAGAGGCAAGGTTAAAGTGACAATCCGGGCAATGTATACCCTTGAGTGCAGATAGGGCTGACTTACCATGGGCCTGCATTGTCCTTGTTAAATGAAGGATTGTTAAAAATGTTTTCCTGTGAATCATCAGCATCTTAAAACTAATAGCATAAATTTACAATATTGTTTGATCTAAAGCATGGGAAGGTACTATATTTGAAAACCACATAGTTGTACAAAGTCAATCTAATGTTCACCCAGGGAGAGAAACCCCCTTCACCCTACTATTATAAAAGGAAGCTCTGCTTCTTATTAACCCAACAGCTTGCATATGTTCCAGTGGAAGGAGGTGGCCCCTCTGTCAGCTTTCTTTATTGATGTATTTGTGGGAAGATGAATTTTATGAATGCAGTGACTATGTGCTCACATGCTCCAGACACAAGAACATGCACAGAAACCACACATGTGGAATGTGTAGACAAAGTTCTTGGGGTCCTGACTGCTGGCACAGGCACGATAATAATCAGATTTCAGAAACATTTCAGAAATCACGGCTAGACCTAGAGTTCGGCGATTGATTACTTGATTGCATTAGCTGATAGAAAATAAAGCCTGCAATCTATTATGTCCTTCTTTGGCGCCCTACACATCAGCGCAGAGCAGATCCAGGAGAAGGAAAGGCAGAACATGAGTGCACTGACCGAACTCAGAAAGGCTCAGTCGGGAATCTTGAATCAGATAACATAAAGGCTAGCGTGTTATGATAAAATAGCCCAAAATACAGGGGTAAAGGACGGAAGACACTGTTGTTTGTCTGACTAGGAGCACGAATAGAGTAGGTTAAGAGATCTTCCATGAAAGCTTTAGGGACACCCTTCACTTCCAACTGGGACAGAAGTCTTCACAGGAACTCTAGCCTCATCTGCATTCTCTAAGCCTTGCCATAGCCTCAGCCTTAGTCCAGCCAGTGGGCACAAGAGGAAGTTGAGAACATGTGCTTTCTCTGTAGGCAGGCACCACCAGAGTTGTGCCTTTCATTCTGCGCTCATTCCATTGGCCAGATGTAAATCATATTGCCACATGTGGCTGTGAGGGGGCTGGGACCATGGTGCCTGGAGCCACATCCTGGGAAACCATAGAAGGAAGGGGAATGGGGGAATTATTTTGGAAACATAAATCTCCATAGAAGAGAACTAGGAAGGCAGGTAAATCTGCCTCAAACAACAAGCTTTAAAAGTGGTCAGCTGGGATTCTGAAAATATGTAAATTACTATAAAAAACATCCAGATCTTAAGCCAATTGGTCTTTCTCTGACTCTGATCTAGCTGTGTCAGCAATTTCTTGAGTCAACATGATTGGTGACATGTCTAAGGCAACCAACTTTCCCCTTTCATTTCTAGGGTGAGTGGCACCAAACACCGAGCAGTTGGTTTTCTTGTCTTCCTTGGCATCAGGTGTCAGGAGCCCCATGGGTTGGAGGCCAGTTTCAGAACCTAGATGCTTCATTTCTTGCGTCTCTGATTGCAACTGTCTACTGCAGGCCCGAGAGCTGGCAAAGTCCCCAGTTCTCCTCCTATCCCTTTCAGATGACTCTTTCTTCACCAGCAGTCTCCCAACCAGGACAAGGGCAGCGGCAAGCTACTAAAACCAAACAACATGACACCAGAGTTGCTTTTTTATGCCCAAAGTGTGTCTTGTTTAGCACCATGCTGACACATCCTTAGCACTTTGTCCGCAATAATAACAGGTTTAGGGGGGGAAATGGTTAAGCAAAAGGTGCTTTTTTACAAACACGATAAGAGAAAAAAATCACTCTGCACTATGCTGTACGTATGTGCATCAGTTTTCATGTGCCAATAAATGCCAGCTGCATTTGGCTTCAGAGCAATATTTATACACAAGTGCTCACACTGGCATCCTTTCTTCAAAGGACTAAGAATATGTGTTAGCTATGGCCCCACTACCAGAAAATTATGTAAAAATACATTTTATTATTGTAGTTGTAAGAAATGCCCCCAAAATACTATTTTTATTTGTCTGTTTTCTTTTTCTTTTACATTGCAAAATCCACTGATACATATTGAATGGCCCATAATACGTGTATGAACTACCAATTACAATAGATAAGGGGCAAAGCTGGAGAGAAGTAAGGGTGCTTTGAATGTATGTAGGTTTTAATTTACTTAATTGTTTCAGAATGACACATGTTTATCAGATTGCACCAACTCAGACATTTAACAAGTGCTTAGTTGGAGAGGTACTAAGTACTCAGAAAGATACAAGAATTCTACGAAATTTTTTCTACTTTAAAAAAAATAATTCAGCTCCATTCTTTGAAGAATGTCCATAGAACATCCCTTCATAGCAATAAAATAGTATTCTTTAGAATTTAAAGCCATTGTGTAACAGAGATATCAAATATCATAAAAACTGAGCTTTCTCCCTCCTCATCAGTGGCAAAATGAAGCTGCCCCAGTATCCCAGTAGAGGGTTATTTGGGCATAGGCAAGACGAGTCACGTTAGATTTACAGGGATTGCTCCTTGCATAATAAGTTCTCAATAGATGCCAGCTACTGAATTCATTCTAGGAAGAAAGAACCAGAAAAAAAATTATGACTCAGATGTTTGACTACTTAGTGTCCAGCTAGTGGCACAGTGGAGAAGGTTCTGGGACCTTCACGAAGTGGTGCCTGGCTGAAAGCAGAATTTAAAGGTTAGTAGGTGAGGCCTCAGCTCCCCTTCTGTTTCTTTCTTGACTGCCAATGACGTCTGTTGGGACAGCCTCATGCCCTCACCTCCATGATTTCTCTGCCAGCCGATGGACTGTATCTCTCCCCATCCTGGAGCTGTGAGCCAGAATCAACCCTTTCTCCCTAAAGTTGGCTTTTGTCAGGGTATTCTATTACAACAACAAAAGGTAACTTAAGAAAAATTGTTTTGAAGTGTGAGAGAGTGAGGCTGAGAGAAAATCTGATTGTCTTGCATGTGTTACACGAGGAATAAAACCACACACACACATGTGTGCAGGCATACACTCACACAAATAAGCTACACAGCTTATTTGTATGGAAATTAGGAAGTTCAAACCTATCTCATTTAGCTGAGAACCTGAGTACTTTCAGAATACAGATAGCCAGCCATCTTGCCATAGTTGTAGTTAGTTAATGTGAAAACATCACTATCTCAAAATCAACTCATTTGAAAATTTGTTATTGATGATATTCTTCAAAGATTCAGTTTATTCATATATATATGGTAGTGTCAGCATATGTTAGAGGCCATCTAGGGTTATAGGAAGTTGAGAACTCCCTGATATGGATGCTAAGAATTTAATTCTGGTCCTTTGAGAAAGCAATAAGCACTCTTACCCACTAAGCCATTTATGAAGATCTTTTATATGCTATTTTCAGCATGGGATATTTTCCCATGGCCTACAAAGCCACAGAGTAATGCTCAAGCGTTACTTCTTGCCTTGTGTTCCTTCAAGGAATTCTAAGTAGCTATCCTCGACTTCTTATGAGCAAGTCAAACGCCTCTCTCCCTGTTGTCACACCACAGAAAAGCATGTGTCCCCTGGATACTGGGCCACTTAGGTAAAGAAATCCCAACCAGGCATGTGGGCATGTGTCTGTAGCCTTAGCTACCCAGAAGCAAGAAGATCATTTGAACACAGACTTCTCAGTATGGGCAACACAGAGAGATCCAGTTTCAATAAAAATAAAAGGAAGGAAATGAGGAAGGAAAAAAAAGGAGGGAGGAAGAAAGGCTGGAAACTGGTGGGGAGGGGAGGTGTTAGAACCGAGCTTCTCAGCTGTGACACTTCTGGTATTTTATTTCAAATAATCCGAGCAGTATTTCTGGCCTGGGTCCGTTGCATGCCAGTGTCTCTTCATTGCCCTCTGTCATTTGGACAATCCTAAATGTTACTTAATGGCAAAAATCCTCCTGGCTGAAGAACCACTGTGTTGAAACTTTGCTTGTGCTTTCCAAAGAGGAAGTACACCAGGCAGAGTGCCAACACAGTGGATGCACGCATGGATCAGGACCAGCCACTTCATAAG
>LOEQ01001812.1:98884-117773 GCA_001685075.1 Bramus lutescens
GGCGGGCGTGGAAGACACGAACAGGAAATGTTGGAGAAGCATCCTGACTTAGGAAGATCTGAGCTGTGATGGTAACTCACCAACAAGATTAGTCTGGGACTGTCACTATCATTACCTCTTGTCCTATGCAGAATGAGGAAATGAAGGCAATGAATGCTTGACTGTTAGCCTAGTCATTTAGTTTTTAGATGTGATCACTGCAATTTATACCTAAAGTTATCAAAGATAACAGGCAGGTGAATCTATTAGGTACTGTTGCTCTGTGCTTTTTTTCTGTTACGCTTTTAAAAATTATTTTTTCTATAAATCCATGTATTCTTGTGCCACTACTGTGTTATGTAGTTATGACTTGGCTACTTAAAGATTATGGAAAAGAGTGACTCATTGTCTTCAGTTGTGTGAGCCCACTAAGCTCCAACAGCTAAGTTCAAACCTATTCTCATACAAATAGCCTTGTTTAGCTCCATGTCTCTCTTTCTCCTTCTCAAGTTCATGGCTTTTTACTCTTTAATTATAATCCATTATGTGTGTTTGTGCATGCACATGAATGCATGTGTGTATACATATAACCTGCTAAGATTATTTACTATTGCTCATATGTATTTAGGGCTGACCTTTTGAGACTGGTTAATGTATAAGAGGAATTGTCCCTGGAGAAGACTGATTCCCTATCTTTCAGCAACTATTAATTGCCTATAGCTCTTCTTCTAAGAATGAAGACCTGTGAGAATTCCTCCATCTACACTGGTGTCAATGGTGGTATCATTTTATAGGCTTTATTTAGGCAACCATATTCTTGATATTTCCTGGACAAAGCTTCCCTGTTATACATTTTTAAAAAAACCACTATTGTGACACAGATGTTTCTTCCTGGTTCTGTGACTCTTAAAATCTTCCTACTCCTTTGCTCTTAGGATACTCCCCGGGCTTATGCTGTGGGACAATGGTCTTGTACCCTATAAAGATTTGCTGCTTGTATTTGGTTTAATAAAATGCTGGTTGGCCAGTAGCCAGGCAGGAAGTATAGGTGGGACGACCAGAACAGGAGAATTCTGGGAAGAGGAAAGGCTCAGTTTGCAGTCATCACCCAGACACAGAGGAA
Organism: Bramus lutescens; assembly: GCA_001685075.1. Lineage (NCBI taxonomy): Eukaryota > Metazoa > Chordata > Mammalia > Rodentia > Cricetidae > Bramus > Bramus lutescens. Next base: position 99,987 of record LOEQ01001812.1, read on the forward strand.
TCAAGATGAGAATGCCTGGCTGACAAAAGGTATCAAGCCACGTGGCTAACACAGACAAGAATTATAGGTTACTGTAAGATATAAGAGCTAATAAGAAAGCCTGAGCTAATAGGCCAACCAGTTTATAATTAATGTAGACCTCTGTGTTTTTCTTTGGGACTGAATGACTGCAGGACTGGGCGGGACAGAAACCTCTGTCGACAGGCTTAGATGTAGGGATTTCTGTTGTAGGTATATCTCAATTGGCATCCTACAGTCAGTTCTTTATATTTTGTCCAGTTGTGACTTTCTGTAATGGTCTCCATCTATTGAAAAAAGAAAACTTTGGTGAGCGATCAGCTACACTGTCTGTGGGCATCAGGATAAGTATTTAGAATTAAGTTAGAAATTATACTGGTATAGCCAAGTTTACAATAATAGGTCCTCTTCTTGTGTCCATGGCCTCACCAGACCTGGGTAGTGTGGTGAGTTTACAGTACCAAAGCATGAATTTCCCCCTAATGAGTTGACCTTAATCTATTTAGACAACTGTTAGTACCTCGGGATATAAGTGCCACTAATGCGCCTCTCAGGATATCTTGCTGTGATGATCATTGTGGTGGCTCCTAAAGCATCACAGCTGGGAGAACTAGTGCTTGCTTCTCTCCCTCAGCAGCTTTCATAGCCCCTTCCGGCACTGGCGGTTCTGTAGCCTCCTACACGGCACCACCAACTGGAGACAAGCACTAAAAACTGAACCTGTGCAGCACAATTCAAACCGTAGCAGACACCAACTCTGCACTGGTGACAGTCACAGTGTAGCCTGTTGTAAAGCTAATCCCCTCCTAAGGGCCTTGTCTCCACACAGAAGAGCACTCCGAATTACAGCTTCAGTGCTTGACTAAGAAAGGACAGGAGACTCAGTCCACAGCATGGTTTCCGTGAAATCAAAGAAAGAAAAAAAAAAACTAGGACATATCACCTACACTCAGAAATAAACAATAGTGAATATAGAGAAACAGATGCTTTTAATTAATTTATTCGAAACTCTAAAGCTTTAACATGTGCCAAGATAATTGAAATTGGCTTAGCTGGCTTTGGGCGAAAGAATTAAATTGGGAAATAGCAAACCTTGGCCCAGAGTTTCTTGCGCACTTGATACAACACACAGAAGAAAGGTGCAGAATGAATAAATGTTCTTGTCCAACTCCCCAGGAGCAAGCCAAGTGCTCAGAGGTGAAATTAAAGATGAGAAAATCAGATATTGGTCTCAGGAAATAAACTAACAATTTTCAATCAAATCATTGAGGGATCCCGCCTCTTTATTTCAGGTTGTTCTGGTAAGCAGACCCTTACGGTATATTGTGTGCTGACAGGAAGTTCGATTAAGATGCCTAAGGCTCCTTTGAAATTTCCAATTGCTTAGACTTGTAACATAATTAAGTAATGTATAATGTGATAAAGGTTTTGTTTTTTATTATTAATTTTTTGGGCCATGGTCTCCTGTAGTCCAGGCTGGACTTGAACTTCAGGTCTATCTGTTTCCAGCCCTTAAGTACTAGAGAAGGAAAGAATTACTCTGAAGGGATGCTTCTGCTGTTTGTGTTGATTCAGACTCAAACCTATCTATTCTGGAACCTTCTGTGTTGAGCGAATTAGTTTGTGCTGGGTGGTAGTTGCTCATTCTTATCTGTTCAGTGTGATGTGCTTTTATGTGGACTAATATCATATTTAAACATACTTAGACATAACTACTGTGGCTTCCTTTAATGTGTGCAACATAATTACCTCCCTTGCTCTCAGCAATAAAAGTAAAAAGAATTTCATTTGCAAAGTAAACGTGATGAAATCTGATCCCCTGTGTCAAGCTATGACATGGGGCATAAACATGGACAGAAGGGAGTATTAGATACTTGGAGCATAGCATTCATTTGAGTTGAAATGCCTTCTCCTGTACAAAAATCGTTTCAACTCAGATATCAGATACCACCACTGGACTTGTGGACTGTGGCTATTCCTTTAAGAGTCCCCTTCCCTTCCATCTATCATTGAAGAATTTTTTTCTGAAGCCTCATTGGAGGCTGATGTCTGATTTCTAGTTTGAGGTAGAAACGACCGATTATTAGACTGATTTGTTGATGTATTTTGTAATTTACTTAGCACTGCCTTGTGGCCTATGGCTAAGCATGACTTTATTTGCTACCTAGAACGATTGACCTGGAGAAATAGCTGACAAACAAGTCATTGCCTTTCACAACCTGGCCAATCTTGCTTGCTTGCTCGCTCCACCTTGTGGTTTCAGAGTATAAAGTGAGACTACAAACTGTGCCCAATACTGAAGCTCTTCAGGAGCGGTCCTGGCTTCCATCCACCACCAGCGATGACTCCATTCTTCCTCTCTCACTGATGTCAGAGTATTTATTCCAGAAAGATTTGTACAGCATGTCCAAAAGCTTTTAAATACAAAATTTAAAAATGAGAAAAGCGTATGGTGCTGAAATTTTACATATTTTAAAGCTAGTTGTTGGCAGGAGAAAAAGAATGTAAGCGTTCCAGATTCTCTAAGAACTATCTTGAGCTTGAATACTAACATAGGTCCAAATTGTACAAAGTGTGTGTTGACATTCTAATCTTCACCGCAAAGGTTTATGGGAGCAGTGCCTTTTGGATGAGGTTTGGATGAGGCTCTAGAAATGGGTGACTGTCACTACATGTGGGCTTAGTGTCATGTAAAAGATAGCTCCCCCTTTCTGAATCTATAGGCACTTTGGTCTTAGATTTCTCAGGCTCTAAATGTTTCAACACAAATTTGTGTTGTGTGAGCTAACCTATTTAAGTTGTCTTGTTACCTGAGCTGCCTAGGACATACCCGATAGTAGTTCCCCTGCTATTTAGATTAAGTTGGTCTTTCTGGAGTTGATCCGTTTTGGGGGGGGGGACTTATTGACATTATTACTTATTCTTCTTTTTCCACTTCGAGTTGTTTCTGGTATATGGAAGCTTCACCACAGCTGGGGAAATAAAGCAGCCTAGACTTTTGTGGTGTCTGTGGAGGCCATGGGCTGGCGTAGCCAAAGCTGAAGTGACAGAAATGCAACAGTCTCTGCAAGGGAAACCACAGGAACCTGGGCATGGTAAAAACTCAGCGTCTCCCTGTCTTTCCCCCTCCAGCTTCTGGTTAGTGTCTCCCGGTGAAAACCTGCCAGCAATATAGCCTGGGAAGCAGGGTGTGCAGGGCCAGGCTCTACTATATATGCCCTCCAGGAAGGCGCTTGTGCAGATCCAAAAGCAAATAGTCAAACACTGATGCATCCATGAAGCACTGAACAGGAAACCAAAGTGCCCCTACTGATAGAGATGCCTTTGAACAATCTCCACACATGGCTTTTAGCCCCTAGAAATGACTTTATTTTTGTTTTGTTCCCTTTGTTTTGACTTGAGATAGAATAATTGCTAATTACCATGATCCACTAGCAATAATGTTGGACAGCTTCTTCTGAAGCAATGGGAGAAGGGCATGTGCATGCATCAAGAATGGATATTAGGGCGGTGAAGATCACTCAGCAGGTAAAGGCACCTGCCACCAATGCTAACTACCTGAGTTCAATTCCTATGGTAGAAGAAAACTAACCTCCCAAGTTATTCTCTTACCTCTTCATGCACATCATGGCAAACGTGCCCAACACATATACACACATGGACATAAAATAAATAAATAAAGATATAATGAAAAATAAAAAGAATGGGCGTTAGTAAGTAGGCATCTTTTCCTTCTTCATGTATTGCTTTTGCAATAATTGTAGCGTGCTTATTCTATTACTTTAAGGATGAGCTCCCAGAACTTCTCTTACCAAAGTGATGTGACCATTGCCTTGTTTGCCCCTAAAACAACCCCAAAACACATTGTCAACATGGGCACCATTCTAATCATAAGACACAGCAAGGGCAAGACTTCAGTCAAGAGTACAAACTAAGTGTGGTTTCAGTGAAACACTCTTCCACTGTGTAATAAAGTATGTTAGCAAAAGTGCTGGTTTGGGTATACAGGGCCTGCTGAAGGACCCATTACAGACTACATCATTTGAAGGAAAAATCTAAAGGGCTGAATAGCAATTACTCCCTGCACTCAAGGGTACATGGCATCTGTTGGCCTTGGCCTTTTCACATTTTCTTCTTTCCCCAGGTCACAGTTCTCTACAATGACAAAAACTCTTTGCTCAAGTTTATTTGCAAACCACTGTTATTTTAAAGGTTACTGCGGGGTGGTACAGTCTTAACAATCTGGAGGACTAGGATTCAGAAACATTTAATAAGGGGAATTTTAAAAGCAAATATCCTGCTGAAAAGGCAAGGTTGGTGCTGGCTTATTCTAATTCCTTTTGCCAAAATCCAAGAGCCAGAGAAATGTCACCCGCCCCCCAGTTAATCTTGCTGGTTGGCCGAGCTCATCTTTGCTTCCCTGACTATTTTCCTATCTTCCTCACTCTCTGTCCTTTCTCAGCACTCAAAACTAGGTGGAGAGCCTGGTATCCACACTCCACCCTTTTCTCCCACCTGTGTCAAGATAGCTGGGGTTAAAGTTATGAAAGTAAAGGTGGCTTCAAGAACACATCTCCAGGACCCGACTTGCCCCCTTGGTATGTTCCTGCTGTCACCACCTGGCTCAGTACCCCTAGCCAGTTTCAGCCTGATTGTTTCCTTTGTCTCTCCACTCTAGAGACCTCAACTCCTTGTGTGCACCCATTATCCTCCAGATCCTGGGAAGACCACCTTGGGCTTCAAGTTGAAAGGGATTCCCTATTCACCTGTACTGCTTCGCCAACTTTCCAAGCTTGATGCTATCTCTGTAGGGAGCATAGCAGTGTAACCACAGGGCCATGTGATGCTTAGACCTCCACTCTGTTACAGTGTGTATCAAAGAGCAGCCTGCTAGTCAATGTCGCCAGCCAACATTCTGGCTTCCCCACAGGCCTTCTGAGTCAGACTCTCTAGGTGATTACTTTATGTGTGATAAACTTTGAGAATCAGCATTGTATGCTGTAGACACTGGGAGCATCTGCAGAGTTGTTTATTCATAAGTACTTGCTAGATTTAGTATGTTTAGTATATATATTTAGTATATCTGGGATAACCAAGTAAGGAACAAGACAGCAAACTCTCGGAAAACAGACCAGCCTTCACAGGTATGTCCCAATCTTCTAGCAAAATGTCTGGCAATGTATTTTTTAGTTCAAAGAAAGACAGTATTTTAGTTGGTTTTTATTAATTCCTACTTTAAACTTTATGGTTAGAAATTACAAAATACCAAAACAAGTCACAATGAAATCTGCCTAAGAGGAAGTTTTCAATATTATGCCATTGTCATGCGGACAATTAATGATATCTATTTGCCAATAATACTAGTTTCTCCTACTTATATAACTCTCTGTGGTTTTAAAATCCTTGGAACTCTAGAATAAAGAAGGAAGACTTTTTCTCTCCTTTTCTAGAGAAGGCAGAAAGCGTGAGAAAATAGTCCTGCTTTTGCTAATCATATACAAAGCGATAGAATCGAGGTCTCTGGGAGCACAACTCTGAAGATCTTTGGGCTTTTCCTACACTCTTTCTCTTTGCTTCCTGGAGTCTGTCATGTGCAGTTCCCCTTCATTGTGTGATCCTGCCCAGTCCCAAAAGCTACAGGGACAAGGGATGATGCATCGAACCCTCAGAACCATGAACCAAATCTCCTTTTCTTTAAAAGTAATTCTTATAATTTTTATTTCTTCTTTTGCTAACTCTCTGTTCAGATCTCAAGCCAAATTTGAAAATGGGCCATTTTTGTTGTTGGCAGTGGTGTTGCTCCCCACAAGAACCATAGACTAACAAAAACTTCAGTACCAGACACAAGAAGCCTCCTTTCTAAGGGCTGATCAGGGCAATCCAAGTGATCACCAAAATGATATAGATTATCTATGAAGCCCTTGGCTTCCTCTCAGGGCTTTAGGGTGACCCCTTATTGCTGAAGATACCACACTTAGGACAAAGAACTCAGATGGCTCCAAGTGGATCTGACCTGAAATCCTCTTCCTTTTAGCCCAGCTTTCATGGTTTCAGAAAATACTATACAAGTTACCAAGAGAGAGAATCAATTAAGGAGCTCTACTCAGCTACAATACCTGTGAACCACAATTACCAGCATGCCATGATATGCATAAAGGTGTAAGTGGCGCTCCCGTGTTAGTGGCAACTAGCAGCTGTCTAATTGGACTTAAGGTCTTTTCTCCTTCTAAGTTGATTGTGTCGGCTATTTTGTCGAAGCAGCAGAACGCAGTGACTAACATATCATCTCGATACATTCTCCTTTTCCAGAAGCTCCCACAGCAAAACCCTACAAACTGATTGGTAGTCCAGTCCTACTCCTTGGAAGACCTGCTTCCCCCACAAGAAGAGGAAGTTCTCACCTCTTGGCTGCATCTTATTATATGCATTAATATCTTGCATATCTGGGATAAGACTGAATGTATATTGAGTATAGCCACAAACTGTGCAGAAAGTGACAACAAGGTTCTGGTGCCTGGGTGTGGGTGGGACAAAAAAGCATCTCAGCTTCCCCTTCAGCAAGCCTTGACCTGTAGACTGAAAATCAAGCTCATTTTGTCAAAGACCATTAATTCATCCAAGGACGCCATAATCTTGAAAGTCGGTGGAGAGGCTGTTTCTAACATGACTTTGCTCTTGTTCATTGTGAAAGAGCAGCCAGACTTTCTCTAGCTGACGAATACCTTCCTTGGTCATACTACCTTAGGACAGATTTCAGTTCCTGTCTTTGTTGCTCTGAAGGGAAACCTTTGCTACTCTGAATTATCTCTATTTCTCTCATAGGAGAGAAATGTTCAGTTTTCCTACTATACATACATTTTTGTGTGGTTTTCGAGACAAGGTTTCTCTGTAGCTTTGGAGCCTGTCCTGGAACTAGCTCTTGTAGATCAGACTGGCCTTGAACTCACAGAGATCTGCCTGCCTCTGCCTCCCAAGTGCTGGGATTAAAGGTGTGCGACACCACTGACCAGTATGTATACATACTACTTTAAAAATAGAATTTTACGTTTTATGGACTCAAAACGTGGTTGGAGGGCTGGGGTTCAGTTGATTGAGTGCTTGTCTAACCTACGGGAAGCCCTAGTTTCATTCCTAGTCCTGCATACAAACAGTATAAAGTGGAAGCACATAGGTCAGAAAGCCAAGGTCTAACTTTTCTACACAGTGAATTCAAGACCTTCTTAGAGACATGCAACTCTGCTTCCAAAAGGGGAAGAAAAGCAGACAAACAAAACTCATGAGAGCACACATGACAGGAAGGCGTCCTGAAAGAGCTAAGGAAGAGAGCCAAAAGTTAGATTTAAAGAAGTGGACTCAGCTGTGCTACAGCTCCCGGACCCCATACTTTTTCAGTTCCTGAGCAGAATCTCAGGATCATCTCTCAGCAGCAAAGCTGCTAAAGAGAAGGAGCTCCAACACCATTCAGGTCCATCCAATTCTGTTCGTTTCCACACTCAACTGAAGGAAACTTTTGCACAGCCGAGATTTGGGGATTTGGGAATTCCTCCAGGAAACATTCTGCTGCTGTCTTTGTTATGAAAAGATAATCAGATATTCAGTATCTGAATTTCTTCCCTCCCTGATGGAAGCAGGCAGCATGGTTTTGAAGAGAATTCATGGGAGGCTTGTGTTATAAGCCACATCATTCCCTGAGCTGTTGTATCATTTGAGTTGAGCGGCTTTGCATTTGTAATCTTAGCTCTGTCTCTGAATTGGAGGAAGTGGCTCAGGGTCCACACACACAATGAGCCCATAGTGTAAAGGTAAATAAAGGTACTTACTCCCTGGGTGGTCCTGACTGTTCATATTGGGGGCCAGAAAGGAACTGAGGCTTTTATCAGACTAGAATTCAAAGCTAGTTATACAAAAAGCCTGCAGGTCTACAAAGTCACACAGGCCACAGAGGAGCCAGCATTTGCCTTCCAGGACCATGAACCCACAGGGTTTAATAAGCTATGAAAGAACTCTGTCCATCATGCATTCTAAAGTGGATGCAAAAGGCTTGTCATCACAGGAGAAGACAATTCCCTTTCTGTCTCTGCTTGCCCTGTGCTTATATGCGAAGTGCAAAACTTCTGCTTGTTCCTTCTATCGCGAACTTGGAGTTACCGTCTGAGTATTTCTCGCACTCTAGAAAGTTGGCTGAATGCAGAGACAGTGGTGAACAAACAAGCTGTTGGATGGGCTCTCTAACAGTAACTGTGAACTACAGCTGGCAGGTGTATATAAGTGACAGCCACAGTGAGTGACACCCAACACATATGTGGGCCTACATTAAGGGCACCAGACCCAAGGGGATCTGGGTAATACATGCAAGACATTGAGTCTGCGCACAACACTTGTCTGCACTCTATGCACTACCATACAGTTCCTGAGCTGCAGGCAAGGGGCTGGAGGTTGAAACATACAAAGACATACAGACAGACAGACAGGGACACAGACCTCTAGTCACTGGTAAGAAGCCCTTTATTCAATAGCACCACGGAGGCTTATATACCCAACACGGTCAGGTATGCCAACAGGTGAAAACCTTATCCTCTGATCCTCAAGGCCAAGGCAACACATGCTNCACTGGTAAGAAGCCCTTTATTCAATAGCACCACGGAGGCTTATATACCCAACACGGTCAGGTATGCCAACAGGTGAAAACCTTATCCTCTGATCCTCAAGGCCAAGGCAACACATGCTCGTGAAGCAGAGCTGGTAAACAACTCTGACACAGCTTTCAGTAGCTCAAATCAGAAGGAAAGTAAAGATCTCTAGCAGGGAAGAGCAGCTGGAGGCCAGGACTCCAACTGGTCCCAACAATTGAGAAATTCATTGAAGACACACAGGTTTCTCACAAAGCTAATGAAACGTAAGTTCTATGATAAATCTTAAACTGGATCCTTGGGAAAGGGAAAGTCATAATGGCCTTTACTTTGAAGCCTGGTGCACCAGTCAGACCTAAGAAAACAATTTAAGGGAGGAGGGCTCATCTCGGCCCACAGTTTCAGTGCCACCATGGCTTTGAGGCTCATGAACATAATGCTGGGGAGCTTGTGGGGGGGGGCACCTTGAGTCACATCCTGGTGGGCAGGAGACAGAAACACAGGAGGCAAAGACAGAAAGGGAGCAAGGCCTCTCTTTCCAGGTCATATTCCCAGTGAAATCACCTCCGATAGGTTCCTTCTCCTGAGTATCACCTTCAAATAAAGTCATCAGACAAGGAAAAAAAAATCTACCCATAGATTAATAATTGCATTTGTCAATGTCTTCATGATTCAATCCTTTCCCAAAAGCCCCTCAGAAGGTGTCTTAATCCCTTTTCTACTGCTGTGATAAAATGCCATGACCAAAGCAACTTAGAGAAGGGAGGGTTTTCTTATGGTTCCAGAGAGACAGGAGTCCATCGCTATCAAGTTAGGGAAGAGTGGCAGCAGGCAGGCATGGTGAGAAGGGCAGAGAGTTCAGATCTCCATCCCCAAGCAGCAAGCAGAAAGGGAACAAGCTGAGGATGGCCTGAGGCTTTTGAAAACTCAGAGCCCACCCCCAGTGTCACACTTCCTCACTTCACCAACTGGGGATCAGGTATTCAAATGCTCCACTATGGGAGACATATTCAAACCACCGCAGCATGTGACTAACCCTTAACACTTAAGAGGACATTTATACCTCATGTCCAAACCCTACTACCAGCACTGCCACCTGCAGAACACCTTGAAACTTTGGGCCCTTTTCCAGAAGAAACACTCTTAATGTGTCTTCATAGGATTTTCCCAGAATTAGGCTATGAGAGAGAAGTGTATGAAGTTGTTCTATTTGGAAAGTGTAACAAAGACCTAAGTGTTGAGGAAGGGAGCTGTGGAAGAGATGAGGCCAACAAACGGTGTATTTTCAAGCTGTCATTGTTATGGGTGCCTAGAGCTTTTCCTGTTTACAAATTTGGGAATTGGAGCAGTAGCAAGGCAGGGAGTAAGGGAGCTTGCAATTCCCAGGCTTTGGTGGAGGTCTGCTCCTGGGTGTGTTATTTCTTAGTTATTTTTAGCCTTCCCTGCTGGGCCAAATGCTGTTACATTGCTTTATAGAAAGCTGTAGAGTAAGGAGAAAGCAGATACAGGCAGCTGGAGGTCAAGCAGCAAGCACTAAAGTATGGATCCTGGGGAGAAGGACCGAGTACCAAGAAGGTCTGGTACTAAACACCCTGTATCTAATGCTCCGCTTGCCATCCACGTTTGGTCTTAAAATGGGCTCTTGGTCTTTTGTTGATTTTAAGCATCACAAACCTGAAACTTCTCCAAATGGTGATAGCCATCAGTTGCTGAAGATGGCAGCATGGCTGGGGAAACTGAAATACATTAGTGTGCTCCTACCGGAGTTGGAAAGCAGGGAGATAACAAGAGGGAAGGCTGGAAAGGCGCCCGAGGCCTCAGAGAGCTATTGAGTGAAAGTGGATACAAGAGTCTGATGCTCAGGGCTGTGCCAAAATACCTGATACACATAACTTAAGGAGAAAGAGGGTTCACTTTCTCGCACAGTTCCATAAGTCTTCATTCATATTCCTCTGACCCATTGCTTTTCTGCCCAACACAGAAAGAGCTCAAGGCAGAGGACAGCATTCACCTTATGGTGGCCAGGAACCAAAGAAGGTGAATGATAGGATGAGGAAGACCTTTGAAACAAGCCACAACTTCAGAGGCACACCCCAGGGACCTACTTTCTCCAAGAAGGTCCCTCCTCCTGCTTTTTACAGTCCCCAACAACGAAATTATATTACAAACCCATCAAGGGGTTAGTCTATCGATTAAGTCAGAGCTCAAAGGATGTAGGCACTTCCCCAGAGTTCATCATTTAACCATGCCACCAAACCATGACCCTGGCCTTCTCTCCGCTGGGTGAAGACTGTGGATATCTGCAGAGCTCAGTCGTCTGCTTGGGCTTCCCACCCTGGAACTGGGTGTGGAAGCGTGCGCTGTTCCCAGGATGAACATACTCTTGGGGGGATGGGTCAGCACCTAACAGTACTGACTGCTTTCAGAGGACCCTGGCTTGATTCCCAGCACCCACATGATGACTCATAACTGTCTGTAACTCCAGTTCCAGGGGCTCCAGTGCTCTCTTATGGCCTCCACAAGCACCTGGCTTGCGCACCAAACACAGACATGCATGCAGGTGAAACATCCATACCCATTAAAGATATTTTTTCAAAGAATACTGATCAATCCCAACCATACCTCTGGCCTGCTGTCCACAGTGGCACAAAATGGATAAGCAACATTGGCCAAAGCAACTCACCTGTCTAATTTTGCTGTCATCTAGGCACAGAAACTTAATCTACACACAAAGGAGGAAGAAATGACAAGTGGGAATAGTAATCCATCTATTGCTGTGTCATCAGCAGAGAGCTGAGCTTGGGGACGGAGGCTAAGAATGAGATTTTGAACAATAGCTACCTCAGTTTTATATATTGTTAGATTTTATGGGGCCATACCAAGTTTGACGTGCACAACCATCTCATTAAATAATAATTGGTGATGTCAGTATTGAAAGGCAATAATTTAATGCTTTAATTTTTCTTTGAAATCTCTAAAAATGTGTTATTATATGTAAAAGTCTAGCTCAGCTTCCTAAAGCCATTTACTCACATTTATTGCATGCATGTCCATGTATCGGTTCCCTAATAAGACTCTCTCAAGTTTGTAAACTTGTAAAGTTTCTTTATTGTATGTTCATCTATGCAAAAAACCTATAAATGTGCAGGGGTGTTATATGTGACATAATTAAATCAATTATTTACAAACAAGCAGGAAAATGCAACTAAAGAAAATCATTTCATGGCTGCTCTGTCATTGCTGGACCTGTCATTCACTTCTGGAGAAATGTTTTTTCAATCTATGTCTGCTGAATGCACTGGGGGTTCTAAACTATTTCTTTTCTTAGTATATTTTCCAAGTGCATGTGTGTGAGAGAGTGTACACACACACACACACACACACACACACACGTGGAGATTGGAGGACAATTTGTAAGAGTTCAACCTCTCCTTCACATCTGAGTTCCCGTGATCAAATTCAGGTCGTCTGGCTTCAGCCATCTTGCCAGCTTCTGGTTCTGATTTAACTGTTATGTTATGAGTTGGAACAAGGTTGAAAAGCTGTCCAAAAGTTAAAAAAAATTACTAAATCAGTGGTTAAATTGAATGAAAAGAGACTGACAGTAGGGATTTTCTTACCCGTGTGGTGAGCACTAGCAGTGAGGGAATTTCCTTACAGACTAGATCATCTATGACGATGACAAACTGAGCCTGCAGAACACTGAAAAGGGTAAGAGAAGTGGATGCAAATGAAAGTCCCCCAAACTGAACGAGGGGTGCTCGTAAGATCTGCCCGAGTGCTACTCAGTGAGGAATAGCAGAATTGTATTCTCTTTGCTCCCTTAGCTTTCCAGCTTACAGCTCAACTCGGACCCATAAGAAGCCGCTGCTTTTAGTCGCTGAGGTACCTATTGTAGACTGCTTTTCAAAGCAGCTTGACTAGCAGGAACTGTTATTCTTTATGAGGAGGGGCTGAGTTCCCAGGACATCACTGACATGCACGGAACAGCATAGTATAAATACTGCAGGAATCTGGCTTGTTTACAGCTCTTCAAATGTAAATTATCTCATTCCCTGCAAAGTTTACTTGTGTGTAAAATGCGATAACCCCTCAAAGACTCTGCTCTCCACGTGCTCCCTATGACCTTTCTAGAAGCTCTTTTTTCACCTTTGCGAAGACTTGAAAGGAAGAAAGTATGTCCCAACAACCAGTGTCACATAAATGTGTTGAAGGAAGATCTGAAGGGCTTTTGTTTTGTTTTGACTAAATAGCAACTAAATAGTGATTGTTCTAGCAGCTTCATCCAGTGCTGGTAAGGTCTGAGTTAAATGAACTTGGAAGAGTAACCATGGAGACTGGCATATGGTTTATGATTCCATTAATCTTGCTGAGATTAACAGCAAATCCCCAGGGAATGTTTGCAGTGATTCAGAAATAAATCACTTTTCACGTGGGTATTACTTGGTGACAGATATTCTCTTTAAATGTGCATCTTCCCAACAAAGGAGCAATGCAGTTCTTTTAATCAGATGATGAGAAATTCACCCCACAAAAAAGAAGTCTTGCAAAATGCAACAAACAAGCAAGTCACAAATGTATATAAATACTACATACACACGCAAAAATGAAGATTTATTCAACAAAAACGTGCATTGCCTTAGTAGAGATGTTAGAGGAAGGTTATTTACTTCCAGTTAAAAATTGTTGAGGCTAGGGTGTGACTCAGGGGTAGCATGTGTGCTTAGTGGGTGCATGCCCTGCAATTCTAACCTCAGAAGTACCCCCAAGAAAAATCACTTGTGTAGGACCTCAGCCTGCAAACAGGAACTAAAAATAAAGTGTACAGTTCTTTAATGAAAATCTCTGATTATCATTTAAATTATAGGAACCAAAATGGATGAGTTGAGTGGGATTTAAGAAGCAGACGTTCTAATCATGCTTGCCTCACCCAAAGCTGCCCCCTGACACTGGTGATAAGAAGCCAGAGTAACCAAAGCCTAAGGCAAACATGGAACATTCACAACCCTGGTAGCAGGCATAAATGCATCCAATTCTGAGGGCTTATCAAACTTTTGTTCTCCTTGGCACAGATGCCATAGATTACAATTTTCATTTTACTTTGAAAGCATCCATGGGCTTTTAAGTTTTAAATCCCTATATTTTTAAATGAATTATTCTTTCAAATTATAGAATAATTATAGAAAATACTCATTCCACAGTACTTTTTGGTGTTGTAGAGCACACAACACTTCAAATATTTATTACAAACAACCAATAGGAAGGAGGAGAGTTCTGATAACCAGAGGAAAACATGCTCTTCTTTTAGCACATTGTTATGCATTGTTACAAATTAAGAAACATCTGGTTATATGGGTGATCTACAGTTGTAGTATCCTGTGTTTCGGCAGGAGACTCAGTACCAGAAGAAGGATGTTGCACTATAGTAACAAGCATTTATCCTCTGGGTAAAGAACAGCAGTGGATATCGACCTTCATGACCTAGTCAAGGTGTCAGCCTCAGCTGAATTTGCACAGTTCACACCATGGCAGAGGGTGCCCAAGGCACAGGAGTAACACCCAATTCATTTGGTTCACATTGTGGGATTAAGTTGGCGGAGGGCAGAGGGCTACTATAGTTCATTAAGTAGGCATTGATTCCCAACGAATTAAACCATGTCATTGACCATCCTGATACTAACCCCTTCCCCTTACTGACACAACTGTGACAAACTCCTATGAGCCCCAAGTACCCTTTGGTGTCTGATTTCTAACTACACTATTGGGATTAGAACATGCCCCATTAAGGTGAAGACTCAAGCTTGAGATTTTCCAAGAATTGGCTCACACTTGGTGTGTAAGACATAAATACAGAGAGATGAATATTCCAAAAACTACCTAAACTTTCTTGCCTGGACAATAACATTAGCGTCTGAGTTATTATACACATTCATATAGCTGGGATTTTTAATTATGAGTTTGGCATTTGATTTTTCATGATGAGTTTGTCAATTTTCAAGTTTTCTGTACATAATATGGTGAAAAATAGGATTTTAGAGCTTATGTCTTCATTTACCTAATATATGGTTGCCTTGGGGCTGGAGAGATAGCTCAGCAGTTAAGAGCACTGCCTGTTCTTCCAAAGGTCCTGAGTTCAATTCCCAGCAACCACATGGTGGCTCACAACCCATCTGTAATGAGATGCTGTGTCCTCTTGAGGAAGAAACCTGGTCAGTTGTCCTCATCAACTTAGAACATGATTCAACAGAACTACCATGATATGGGCTGCCCATGCATGCTTCAGCATTACCAGGGCATAAATTTCATCGTTCACATGGATGTCTTAGTCACTGTTCTATTGCTGTGAAGAGACACCATGCAATACTTCCAAAAGAAAACATTTAACCAGGGACTTGCTTACAGTTTCATTGGTTTAGTTCATTATCATCATAGCAAGAGGATGGCAGCACACATGGCGCTGGAGCAGTAGCCGAGACCTATGTCCTGATCCACAGGCTGAGAGAGAGAGAGAGAGAGAGAGAGACGCTGGGCCTGGTATGGGCTTTAGAAATCTTGAAGTCCAACCTCAGTAACACACTTCCTCCAACAAGGCAACACTCTATCCTTTTCATCCTCAAATAGTGCCACTCTTTGGTGGCACTAATAAGTATTCAAATATATGCACACACCTATGGGGACCATTCTTATTCAAACCTCAATGGGCACATGCAAATATCACTATGGGCACATTCTTTTAACTTGTCAGAATTAGAATGGTCATTTCCCCTGGATTTTTCTGATAAACCATACTATGCTTCTGCAGTGTCCAAATTGAATCAAAATTGTATTAGTTTCACTTGAAACCTTGGGCTCAGACCAGAAGAATTCTGACATAAAACCTTATCTCCCTCTTCCTTTCATCCCAGGAAGGAGAAACATGGGTTCTCACTGAAAACCCCCTCGCTGCAGCTGAGAGCTCTCTGCCTTTTCTTCTCTCCTATGTGGTGAACAGCTCATCTCTATTTTCTATTCAGTAATCCTGAAGGACTTGACAATTGTCAGCAAAACCACCTGAGCTCTCCTGGCACTTCTCAGATCTAGCCTTTCAGAGTTTTGTCATCAAGGCTTCATCTTTACCATGATCGTGCTCTCTCTAGGATTTCTTCCTCAATTTATGCTTTTCTCTTTCCCTCTGCTCAATTTTGTACTTGTTATTTTTTCTTTTAGGTCAACTCAGATCAAAACATACTCGTGGGCTAATGCCCAGGTTATCCTGGTTGGAAACAAATGTGACATGGAAGATGAACGGATCATCTCAACTGAGAGAGGCCGGCATTTAGGAGAACAGCTTGGTAAGACACAAAGTTAAGAAGAAAGAAAGCTTAGTAATTGTCATAGGAGTGTGTGTGTGAGCGAGCGAGTGTGTGCGTGTGAAAAGTTTGTCAGGAGACCTTGAAAAACAACAATACCCGTGGAAGTCACAAGTACATTTCCTCTCATTATCTTTAGCTTTGGTCGAATTCAAGCACAATTAGAAACAAAAGTGATAGCAAGAACTTTGGTCTTAGCTCAAAATAAAAGAAAAAAAACTCTAATTGTTATTTCATGAGAATTACAGGTCTACCTTTCCTATTCATTTTGTTTTAAGCCACACACATCATTTTTGCATTGACTTGAGTAATTTATTGTGATCATTATTGTTCTCAAGTTCCTGTTAAGTAGAGTGATAGCACAGAATAGGTTCAGTCCTAGATTCTGGGCTTCAAGACATCAATGATGAGCCTTGGTACTGTTTAAAACCTTTTTAGGGGTTAATATCATCTCTTGAGAGTGTGTATCATAACCTATCCCCACTTAATAGAACCCTTAGAGATAATATCCCATTAGAAGATGTGACAGACCTTTAGAAATGGCCATTTGAAACACAAAACATACCAGAAGAGAAAACTGCCACAGAGAGTCGGGTAGAATTCAAGAGAGATTTGCAGCTGATTGATTCAAGACATAGGTACTCAACACCTATTCTTTGTCTTCTGTTGTGTCAGACACTGGAGAGGATGCAAATGAAAATGATAATGTGGGATCACATGGCAAGATACATACAGCAAAGCTAACAAGGAAACCAGAACAGGTCAATGAGGTGTTGATGGTACAGAAGGCAGAGACAAGAGGAAAGCCACAGGGCAAAGTGGGAAGGAACAGGTAGACAGAGAACACTGCTAGGTGGACCTGTGGGACCAGGAGTGGGGCATGAGGTAGGGGATAAGCAAGCAGAGAAGACACCTACAGAGAGGGTGGGTGGGGCTAGGCAGTGCTGCTTGGAAGAGGCAATTGATAGAGAAGGTGGCGAGAAGATGGGTTAAAGAGCAAGACTCATTTTGAAGGATCCCTAGAGAAGAAGAAAAAAATTAAAGCCAGTAAAAGCAGATGAGTCTTTGTAAGACCCACAGAAGAGCACAGACAACAGCGAAGGAAGTTAAGCTGACAGGACAATGAGCAAGAAAGTTACCTGGCATGAGCAGGTGAACTGATTTGGGGACAATCCTGCTACCTAGTGTGTACATACATAGAGAGAAGATGACCAAGAGGTCACAAAGCACCTTGACACCAGATGACACAGTCACGCTACTCTGCCTCTCACCGCTTTGCCTCTTCGGTAATGATGGCCTCAGCTCACAGTTGATCCCAATAATGTGTCAGACCAAATTTCAAGACCACAGCCATGTCAAGGATCATCTGAGCTTTGCCCTATTATTAGAAGTGTGGACTGTCAAAGCACAGCCAGTCCCCAAGGGTCAATAGCTGAGCAGAATCCATTCTCCAAGCTTTTATGATTTCCAGGAAAATTAGAGTAACATCAAGAGCTATTCAACAGCATTGTCAAAAACCTTATGTTTATCCATCTAATAAACGACTTGGCTGTGGGAAAGATCAGGTATGGAAGAGATGTTAGAATAACAGAAGTACTTCTGGAGATAGTTGCAGTAGCACACACACAGGCACATACACATATGTAGTGGCATTTCAATTGTCTTTTAATAAATAAAGACTACATGAAGATCTGAGAGCAAAACAGTCCCACTGGCCAGCCTTACAGACCAGGTCATATGGTAACACACACCTTTAATCCCAGTAGCCACAATGACATACACCTTTAATC
>LOEQ01001812.1:134782-146270 GCA_001685075.1 Bramus lutescens
CCACAGGAGCTCCGAGTGGCTCCAGGGCGGCCCAAAATAGCATTTATAAATGGTCTAGTAGCCTCTACTTATACTGCCTAACAATTTATTTGAAGGAAGTCTTTGATGTCAGTGGCCCATATATGCATTCAAACCTTGAGCAATTTTCCCGTGTTAGTACGTGGCAAACTCGACCTTACGTTTGTAAGGGTCATTCATCTATAAACACCTGGTACTTGCATGTAACTCGTTATTTATTTGCCTTCTAGAATTTCTTTTGCAATTTTTTTCTCAGTTAAGCTATTGCTGAAACCTCAGACTATAATTTCATGGCACATAACTTTTGTGCCCTGGATTCAAATCATGCTTCTCATTTGTGTGGATGATGACCTAGGGACCCTTTGTGTGCGTACACTGTGAGGTGAGCAGGGGGAGATGTCAGGAAACTTAGTCTGACTGAAAAGGAAGTGGGACTTTTGCTCTTGATTGGAGACCCTATCAGAGGTCTGGACAGTTTACTATTAGGAAATGTATATACATTGCACTTTCATTAATAATGATTGAAGGGTGTATTTCCTCTTTAAAAAAATGGAGGGGGTGGGTCCATTGGCACTTGGGAGGCTGAGGCAGAAGGATGAGTTAATGTAGGCCTGAGCTACAAACCATAAAATTCTTATCATGAAAAAAACGTAGAAAAAATGAAATTGAAGTATTTCTATGGCCCTTGTAAATTTTCTAAGTCAGTAGTATCAACGTGGCTGGATCCAGACAAAGAGCAAGCGAGGTTCTACCCCAGGACTTAGCTTCCCACTAATTCTGCCCATGTCTGCCTATGTGAGAGCCATGACCCATGAGGAGACTTCTACTTAATGTCAGTTATGTAACAAGTGTAGTGACTAGGAAGGCCAGTGCCATGAGTAGCCATAAAATTCCATGGGCTGAGTGGCCTCCACCCCTTAATAGCCTGCCCCACCCCACCATGGCTCTCTGGAGTCAGCACCAGTTATAGAAGGAAGATTGGCTTGATGCTCTGTCAGGACTCCTCAGAGAAGGTAGGCCGACTTCCCAACCATTGCTCTCTGCTCTAACTTCAGCCAAGGTTTTCCACCTATCTAGATGGCAATCGGGTAACCTTCCGGGGAGTCCCACATGGAGGAAAAGATCCCTTTTATTGCTGTGTTTTTCAGAGGATTTAAGCATGTTCTCATCGCATATGCCTCTAACCATACTCAGGTTACACAGAACATTCCAGGGCAGAGTGGGACAGAAAATTGAAGTGCCATGACAGTTGGAGAAAGGGAAAGGCCACTTAAACATCCAGTCTTTTCTGCAGGTTTTCTGAAGACCATATAGAAATAATACACACCCATCAATTTGTTACTCTGTCACCCTCTGTGCCGACTGTAGGAAGTCTCCACCTTCCAGACGTATTTCTGGCTAGGATCTTCTGAAGACACTAGGCAGCCCAGATTGAAGGATAGGGCAGTTTCATTTGGTGGACTTTTTCCTTTTGGGTGGTTGTGTAAAAGATCCACTGTCCCCTTTGGAAACAGAGAACTATCTTACTAAAGTATTTAACTCAAGCTTGCTGGGCAAGGCTATCAACAGGACAGTCTGTTGATGGTTTCTTTTTGTCTGCTTGGTTTCAAACATACAAATCAGTAGTAAGTTTCCACTTTGACACCCAGAGGAGCAAGCCTTGGCTCACCAAAGATCAGAAAACACTAATGTTTTATGAAATTTTATCGACACCTAGATTCAACAGAAATTAACGTGAAGGGAAAGAGAGAAGCAGGGGACATAAAGTAGGATTTCTTTGCAGTAGTTACTTATTCATATGCCATTGTCCTATTTCTATGGCCTGGGTCAGAATGTGATCATGTTGAATGCTATAGC
The DNA here is from genome assembly GCA_001685075.1 of Bramus lutescens. Classification (NCBI taxonomy): domain Eukaryota; kingdom Metazoa; phylum Chordata; class Mammalia; order Rodentia; family Cricetidae; genus Bramus; species Bramus lutescens. The sequence goes on from LOEQ01001812.1 coordinate 136,658, forward strand.
TGTCAAACTCATCTTTTAATCTAATACAAAACTATGAAGCCAGGAAACCTGAGCCTCCTTCCTTGCATGCATACAAAGACTAATCGAAGCAAGTGCCCATTCACACACTGTCGGGAACCCCAAAGTTAGACCATTATGTGCGAGTCAGTAGACAGAGGGGCAACCCTAGCGTCCTTGCCCCCAAAACAGTCCATAATTCCTACTTCCCAAATTCCCATGGAAACACAGTCTTCCCCACTGAGTATAAGTTATGAAATTCACCCCCCTGCTGTGTGTTTCATTCCAAACAATTCAGTAAAAATTTCCAGAGAGACTTGTCAGTAAGATAAAAGAAAAGGCTGTCCGTGTTCTTCCCATGACAGAGGAAAAGAGAAGAGCCTCTGTTCCTAATGTCATCAAGATATCTTTGTTGTAAAATCAAATCTGGCAAATGGAAACCAGGTAACTGATCATCTATAAGCCTTGAGCTATATATCTTATAAATTCTAATACTGTAATCCTGAGGTTTTCCCATCTTTGGCCACTACGTACATTTGTACAATTACACACTACATCTCTTCCCATCAATGTAAATATGAATAGGTCCTTCTGACTAATGACCTGGCTAAATTTGTACCTAAAAAGATGTTTAAAAACTACATAGTTGCCTTTGTTTGTAGGCCTTAGACATCATTTCTTCTCTCTGATTCAATTAAGCTAGTATCGTGTCCTCCCCAGCCCCTGTTGTCACCTGGGCACTCTCGCCCATTCAACTGCTTTTCGGACTGAACCCCAACTACTTGAGGAAAACACCCCTCCCCAGGACGCTGATGTTGATTCATCTCTTTCCTGTCTTAATACAACTTAGTAGTTTTGCCTGCCACCCTGAAGTGGGAATGGATGTGGGAGGTTCACGAGCTGTCCTCAGCCCCAAGAAGGCAAGTTAACCATCAGCATCACTAATGGGCTCCAGGGAAGAACTGATTTAGAACAATGGTGTGGTTCCCTGTTTCCCTCTTCAAACAGCACCTACTGCCATCATGAGCTTCTAATGCCTATAAGGAGCAAGAGGTTTGTCAAGGTCCTCCTTAGGGCCACTTCAAGCTTCACACTGCTCACTGACAGGTAAATAAGTACTGAAGTTTGTATTAGAAAAGGACCTATTATGCTTCAGTTGTACTGATAAACGGGAGCTATAAATTCTACAAAATCGCAACAGAAGTTACGCAAGACATCAGTGTGCTCAATTAGAGATGTCTTTATCCCATTTATTTCACTCTTATCCAGATTTATTTATTCAGCACATTTATCATTTTTTCCAGGAGCCAACGCAAGCTTTTTAACTTTAATTGTGTCTGTGACGACAGTAATTTTAAATTATTAACTGAACTTCCACTAAACAACATTAACTTCAGAGTAATCCATTACATGCTTTATGCTTTATCTGTCAGAGCGGGTGGTTGAGTTTGTCCCTTGGTGGGTTTTTTTTGTTGTTGTTGTTGTTACTTGTGTGGCATTTGTGAGGCTGTATTAAAAATGTATCTAAATTCTATCAGGCTTCCCCAAGCTGAGATAGAAGCTGCTTGTGGTAATGGTTACAAGAATGAGGTTACAAACAAGACAGAGATGATCCTAGATCAAAAAGTTTATACTTGTTGCTAATCTTCATCATAATGTTGGAACATTCAATCAGGTTTATCTTTTGGTGTGCTTGCAAGATGGCCCATCTGACTGGGGAACTGTCCTTGTATAAATTTCAGTCTTCATGACAGACCCTGGGGACTTCCTTTGTGTGCACATTCAGTGTGGTATGTCGGAGTACTAGGTGAGCACTAGACACGGCAGACCTTTCTGCTCCTTCTGAATGGTCCATGGTCCACAGCTCTGCCTGTGGCGGATGTTACCTGCTCCTTAGTCGTGTTCTGGTGGAATGGAGAAGTCTCCTGAGTACGCCAATCCTTTGAATACTCAAACCAGCTTTTAGGAGTTATTTATATTTTAGGTGGCATTTTTTCTAGAAACCATTTAAGACATAAACATATTTTACACCCTCGAGTTTAATTAGGACAAATTAGGTAAAAGTTAAATTTGGATAAAGTTGATGAACAGATGGGAAAAAAAATCTTTGCCTCTATACTGGACCTAAAGGCCTCTAGATTCTAGACACATAGCGTCCCATAAGGGGCGGGGGAATGAGTTGTGATGATTTATATAAAATTTGCCTACATGTTGTTAGTGTGGTATTTCATAAATGTATTTTTAAACCATTCTAGAAATGCTTGGCATGCCCATAAAAAAATCTTCCTAGAGTTTATTGATATATTTACAGTTGGGACACACTCACGCCACTGCCCCGCTCATGACACACTTGCAAACACTGACACCTTTTCTGGTGAAGAGAAAACTCTCCACGGATTGCACGTTCTCTGTGCAGAGAAGAGGGGGCATTTTTCTACCGTCTGCCACTCATACTGTACTTCAAAGTTCAATGAGATGGATCCTTTGTGTGGATTTGCCTAGTCTGTGGCCAGGTCTTCTAAGGCAGAGAGGGTAGAGAGAAAGTCCATTTTTGCAAACATTGGAGGTAACAGAAATGAATTGTTTCAAAACTGCGCCTGGAGTAGAATATTAAGAATAGATCATGTAGCTAAGGACGTATTAGACTTTATCATGGCATGATCCTTTTATACTTCCCGATTTATAAAAAAAAAATTTAGCCTATCTTAAAAGAACTATCCTTTCAGAATAACATCAAGTCTCACCATCAATTTCTCCTCAGCAATTATTATTGGTGGACTTTCTGTCAGCGATTGCTTGCTGAAATAAACCCGTGGATTTCATTCGCTTGTGTTCATTTTTCTTTCATTGTGGACAACTGAGAGTTGCTGTAGCGTTTTTAATGTATGGAAATATCACCACATTCCTGTCACGTGTGGCTAAGGATGGCTGAGGCTCATGAGTGCTGTTCTCATAAACACAGGTGGTACATGAGCCGCGTGTCTACTTGGGTGTCAGGGATGTGAGCATGACCAGTATCTTACCAGTGAGTCCGTAATCCTTGTCAAATGAAGCTTGAGAATTTTCTGATGTGTCCATAGGATGATTTTTCCATGCGCTGTTCCATCATCCCTAGAAAGCATGATGAATGGGAACTGTTCTGTAATTCCTGTTAATATATTGTGAATGTCAGATGTGACGTGGTGCCATTGGACTGTCCAAATGTACAACTACCTACTGGTGTTTGTAGAACTGAAATGTCGTAAATGTTGCATGACGTATGTTCTAAAAATAGATTTGTTTTCTATTTTTCAACACCTCAGAATTGAGGGTTCATGGGCCAATAAGTGCAATATTTAATGACTTACTCAGTGTATATAAACTAGTGTGCAAGTGAATTATGATGAATGTGTGAGCTGCTTTGATAGCCATGTGCTTATTTAAATGATTTCTTGTAGTAGTATCTGTCTAGTGGTACAATTTATACAGTAAGCATTTTTCTGAACCATGGGTATCTCCTCTGTGCCTACTTAGAAGTACTTTTTTCCCATTTATAAACAGAACATTTAGTACCTGAAAACATATGTCAGTTTTGCCTTTTAGAATTGTGGGTTTTGTTTCCAAGAAAGAATGACTGAGAGTTTGTTTTATAAAGTATTCACCTCTATAGCTCAGAATTGCCCCTAATCTTCATACAAGAGTGTCTCAAGTAGCTAATTTAGATACCTAAGAAAAATATGCAGACCCAGAAGCCACCTTTTCTCCTCTGAAAAGTTGATCACGCGTTCTGCTATGGAGATGCTCCACTCTTGTATTGTATATAAATATCTTATTGTTACTTAATCTTGTTCTTTGTTTGCAAGCTCAGCAATGTCAGCCTTGGGAATCTCTTAGCCTTATCAGTATCTTTTTAGTTTGTAGATACTGTTATATCCACTTTCAACTCTCAATTGTCCACAATGCTGATAGAAAAAAAAGAAAAATCAATCAAAATTCTTAACCCTTTGGATGTTTTTACACACACATACAATTAAAACTCAATGCTCAGAACCACGCTTACTGTCCTCGAATTTCATAGGAGTGTGCCCAGGCTAGTAGTTGGATTACCACAGATAATCATATTTATGTTTATGAAAGTTAAGCTAGATCACCACTTTAATTTCCTATCTGCCATATCAATTATTAAGGTAAATCCCAATTTTATCAGTCTTCATTTTCTTTCATGTATGTAGCAAGTCGTTATACCTTACTATTTAGTCATTGAAATCAATGGAGTGCAGTTGGTTCTAGAGGCCATTGCTATGTGCACACAGTAAACATTCGTTCTCTTGATGACATCTGACCAGAGGCTGACTTGTGAAGAGTGCCAATCATATTAAGCAATGTTGAGTTGTGTGGGCAATATGTGGCCCAGATGTAACTGTGTCAAGCAGGAAGCTGTGCTCATCTCTCAGAACTCACTGCAGAATTGAGATGAAAGTGGTGGGTCAGAGATGGCGCTAGCAAAGACTTGGTGCCAGTTTAAAAGGGAAATAAAAGTAGAGGCAGGTATCTGACCACAGAATGATACTTTATGAATGTGGTTAAATGTTTCATTTGTTGTCACATGGTCATGGATTGCCACATGCTCAGCACTGTGAGAATCCAACATGGAAGAAGTGTGGCATAATATAAGAAGTAAATGGTATAATATAAGTGGTAGATTATGGCAACATATAGGAGCAAAAAATGGAGATTTACAATAACTAGAAAAATCAAGGGTGACTCCTCTGAAGGGTCATGACCCAGGAATTAGGTGGTGAAGAGACTGTGCCACGCATGCCAATGCACAAGGCCATAGAGTGTTCCCTGAGAGGAGGAGGGCGACAGAGTTCACAACCATGGAGCATGAAACTCACAAACTGCCCAACTTTGTGCTCTGCATTCTTATCTCTGTGGAGAAGGCAAGCTGCTACATCATTGTATTCCCCTGCACTGAGCCACAAAACACAAATTACTTTAGACATTTAATTTAGACAGTTAGTTCAGACATTTGCCAATGAACCAGACCACAAGGCATTGCCTAATCCAACGTCCCCCTGGGAGATATATATTCAGGTTTTTCTGTAGCTCTGGTTTTGTTTAAGGGCATCAGACAATGCACAAGGAAAGACTCTCCTTTGTGACCGGGTACTCTGGTCTCCTCCTTCGTGATGACACTGTGGAACTCTTCTCGAGACAGTATTTAATGCTTTCTTATAGTGGTTGTGGTGTTTAGTTGAAAACTAATTGCTGCATAGCAAGTATCGTGACTCCTCCTATGTCCACAGAAGCTCTTGTCTGAGTTTAAAGCTATAAAGCGTATTCACATTGTGAAATTATTATTATTATCATTATTGAAATCAATTGTGTAAAAATGGTACGTGCTCTGTTAGGTATCTAGTTTATGTGTGAATTCTGTATGGAAAGTGGTTTTGTTCTCTGAGTTTATCTTGTTTTATTTTTTGAAGATTGCAATAAATATCTAAGAGACTATATTCCTGAAATTCCCAGTCTTAGCCTAATGAATCTTTTAAAATCTTTATGTGTACAGTGTATTATGTTTGGTTTAGGGGTGTCTTATCTTTACTTCTCATAACCATCAATGTTCCTCATTAATAATCCTACACATAACACTGAGAACCTGAACTGAGGACAGACAATGAATATGTATTTATCTAGGGCTATTCGTGGCCAATGTATGAATTTGTACCTAAGTACAGGAGTGATTTCCAATAACTATAATCTCTTAAGGTAGATAGCATTTTATTCAACTTTACTGTTCTCAAGTTGCAAAGGCCTCACCTCTGCTACTCAAAGACCACAAGTTCCTCTGTCAGAAGCCTAGAGACCTCATGATCACTTTAACAACTGTTGCTACAGTCCTCAAGGATGGTATGTGGATGGGATGTGTTCTAGTTGGCTTCTACTGCTGTGTTAAATCCCATGACCAAAAGCAGCCTAAGAAGGAAAGATTCATTTCAGCTTGCAACTTTGAGTTCATCATGAAGGGAACCAGGACAAACATTCATGGCATGAACTGAAGCCAAAGCCATGAAGGGACACTGCTTAACTAGTTTTCTCTACATGGCTTGCTCGGCCTGCCTTCTTACAGAACCATCTGCCCAGGATCATCTGCCCAGATGTGGCAGCAGCCATGTGGCTCACATGGCAATCATTAATCAAGAAAATGCACTGTAAACTTACCTACATGCATTCTGATGGGGTCATTTCTCAACTGAAGCTCCTCTTCCCAAATCCTGTGATGTGTGACAAGTTAATCAGTTAAAACTAGGCAGGACGGGATGCATGAGTGTAGTGGACATCATGTGATCCTCTTAAGTTTGATGGTAGAGACATCCCGAATGCTTTTCAGACTCTCTTTAACGGTGAGCCTCCAGGCACGATACAACAGCTGGTACCAATTTATCCATAGCCCAGCACTCTGGAGATCTCTGTGAGTTCAAGGCCAGACTGGTCCACATAGCAAGCCAAAGGCTATCCAGTGAAACATATTAAAATCCTGTCTTACAAGTAAAGCCAACCAACAAGACCAAGACAAGAACAGTTTTATGATAAGGTAAATAGGGGAAGACATGCTGTATTAGGTGAGAAAGTAGGTGGAACTAGTAGAGACAAAGTACTACATGTTATGGAAGTAAATAGCTCCAAGAAATCGACACTGTGAATGCCTGGTCACGTAATTGGGATTGGCCTTGAGGGGAATTTGGGATCCCAGCCCCTCCTTGCTTCCTGCTTCCCTCTGTTGTGAGGTAGGTGAGCTGCTTTCCTTCGCCACAGGTTCTATATTTCAGACCCAAAGCTACTGGGCTGTGTAACTGTGGACCAGCAGGCAGAAACTGGAATTCAAAACAAACCTTGCCTCCTTTCAGTTCATTCCGTCCAGCAGTCTGTCATGGTGGTGGGAAACTGAAGAGTGCACTGTTTTTGTTTGTTTGTTTTGTTTTGCAGGTAGTGAAGCACGATTAATAAAAACTCAGAGAGAGAAATTGGGGTTCAACCTGAAGATATGAAAAGCAAAACAGCCAGCCATTGGCTCTTACCTCGACCTCAGTCTGAAATGGCCATACTGCCTCCAGTAACCTCAGAATGAAACTGTGTTTGAAAGCTGTTTCCACGCCCCCACTCCACCCCCCTGCCTGCAGTCTTAGATTCCTCTCTTGGGCTGGGATCAAAGGCATGCACCACCTGATTTTTATGGCAACTAGTGTGGCCACTGGGATTCAAGGTGTGTTGTCATTGTGGCTACTGGGATTAAAGGTGTGTGTTACCTGGTCTGTAAGGCTGACCAGTGGGACTTTTTTACTCTCAGATCTTCAGGAAGTCTTTATTTATTAAAAGACAATTGAAATGCCTACATTTCCCCTTTTTGTCTAAAATAAAAAAGGCTATAACTAATATAAGAAAACTATATACAATAAGTACAATGACTATATACAATATATACAGGCAATAAATACATCAGTAAGGTCTAGTCCATTTGCACTTGATAAATTCAGAGAAAATATTTCATATCTATCTTATATTGGTGAGTCCAAAGTCTCATACCTTATTTACTTTCTATCATAACTTCCTTTCTGTTTCTGGTAAACTATAACTATAGCTATCTAATCTTCAACTCCCTCAGAGACCCAAGAAGGATTATTATAATTGACTCTAAGCAGGAAGTGCAAGCAAGTGACTTCCAAACAATGTAATGACAGAAAACAGCTGGCTGCCTGGACAGTCACCCAAAGTTCCTCTGCAATGTTGGGGCATCCATCTTCATCCTATAGGCCTAGCATATCTGTCAGACGTTTTTGTGAAGCAGGATATTTTGTGTCCTGCTTGTCTAATTAGGACAGCATACTGTCAGCAGTCAAGGCTGGGGCATTTTCTTGCCCAGTGGCTTACTTTTACCACAAGGAAAGTAAACTCCATGTGGAGTTTCTTCAATGCCCATTATCTTCTCAGAAGTACATTGGTGCTGCCAGGAGCAGACATGTCTCCTTGTCATAAAAAAGAAGAACTTAGGTAATTAAAACATCTTAAATGCCATATTCTATAGATCTCTGAAGTGCTTGAAGATGACTTATCTAAATTATATCTTTATTTGACCTTGAAAACATACCTGATGTGACTACAAGTTTGATAATACTAGATGATTAACTACTAACCTATATTTCTTTATTTCCTAAACAGTTGGTAATAATAATTTTCAAGGACTAGAAATTTGCATTACATTGTTAAATGAACTATATAGGTACAATACCTTGAATAAGATTAGAAATGTATATACAGTATGTTTTAACAAAATTAACCTCAAATTTGTATCAATATACAAAATTTATATATAATATACAAAAGTAAAACCAATGTAAAACACTTAAAACTAATAGTTGCTTTTAAAAAGTAGATTCAATAATCTACCTTTCTAACTTATCATATCTATATCTCCTTTTTTCTTTTCCTTTTTTCCTTTTCTTTCTTTTTTCTTTCTTTCTTTCTCTCTTCATTTTTGATTTTTCAAGATAGGGTTTTCAGTAGCTATGGAGCCCATCCTGGAACTCACGCTGTAGATCAGGCTGACCTTGAACTCACAGAGACCCACCTGCTTCTGCCTTCCAAGTGCTGGAATTAAAGGCACGCACACCTCTGCCTGAACTTTTTTTTTTTTTTCAAAACAAGAACCTTATATCTAATTTCCTTTATTTTGCTTTTTTTTCCTGGCCATTACCATAACAACTTGTAACCAACACATTTTTAAAAATCCATAATCCATTTTTTGGGATTGTGAGTGCAGTTTTCTAGGTTACTTCCTGAGGATTGTGGGTGCAAATAATTATGGTCAAGTCCTTACTGGAATATTCTTTGAAGCTGGATCATTTCAGACAGCAGTTGAAGTTGTTCTGGATGTAGAACTTAGAGGAAAGTGCAACAAATGTACTCTGAAATGTTGGATCATCTGGGTCATTTGTTCCCATCGGAGATTTTTCAGGTCTTCCTTGATCAAACCTTATTTTTTTTAACCCAGAATAAATACACATCCTCTCAGTTCCCTTGGGGACAAAAGCAAAACCTCTTCTCCAAAACATATCTTTTGAATTAAATTTTGAAGTCAAAACATTTTCAAAATACATAGGTTTGATTAATCCAACATTAATAATCACATGTCTTTTAGCAGCTGTTGCTCCTTCCTCAGCAGTTAAACAATTCAAAGACAACACAATAACATACAGCATCCAGATTCTCTGTGTATTTTCCATCTTTACATGGAAGCTAAGCCGGGGCAGATGGAAGTGAGGAGCATTAGTTTTTCTCTCAAACCCAGGTTGCTAGGTTTGGCTTTCAATTCCTAGAGCTGGAGTTCCAATCCCACCTCTGGCATGGGCTGGTGACTAGAAAGCCTCAGGCAGATGGCTTTTTCATAAGTTCATGCCACAAAAAGTTGGGCACCAAATGAAGCACAATTAATAAAAATTCAGGGTCAGAAAATGGGGTTCTACAAAAAGCAAAACAGACAGCTATTGTCTCTTACCTCGACTTCAGTATGAAATGGTGATCCTGGGGGCTAGAGAGATGGCTCAGCGGTTAAGAGCACTGCCTGCTCTTCCAAAGG
>LOEQ01001812.1:147433-157767 GCA_001685075.1 Bramus lutescens
AATGGGCCAATCAGCTTTATAACTTATAGAGATCTCTGTGTGATTTTCTTTGGTACTAAACAGCTGTGGGAACCAGGCAGGATAGAAATATATGTTCATATATATATTCATATATATAGATATACACACACATGCATGAGAGATATATCTCACTAGAAGTCAGGAAGTATTTCATCAATCAAATGAAGGGTAAATTTAAAACCTGAGGCTACAGATGGCTGGCCTATCACAAATCTGCTTGGTGGAGGAGGCAGGCTGGCTCATGTTTCTGAAGAATTGGCAGCTGTTCCTTTATGCTCCCCCACCTCCTTGGATTCCACCAGGTGTGATGCAGTCCCTGTGGCCTTTCAAGTACCATGGAGCAAGCATCATTAGCATATCCTTCAGCGTCATTTTGCCCTTAGCCTCTATATATAGAACAGAAAGTCAAAAGACAAGAGTCACCTAATGAAGCAGGCCAACATTAAAAGGACAGTGAAAATAAAACTTTAGAGGGGAGAATAGTGTAAATGGTGGAAATTATGGCTATTAAGTCAAGTAATATTGTCATAACAAGAAAAGGCTGGTATTCACAAAAGACAAAAGCTAAATGGAAAAGTAGGTTTTTCCATGGGAGGTAAGAAGGGAGAGGGTATTTACTGAAGTAACCTCTCTCTCTCTCTATCTCTCTCTCTCTCTCTCTCACACACACACACACACACATTAGAGGACAAATAAATAAATATTTCAAATAAAAGAGGAATATCTTGAAAAAATACATTAGATTCAGGTATCATGAATTCAAATCTCAGAACTGAAACAGTTTTTGGTAAAAATACTGTCAAGATTTTTGTAAATGATAAAAGTGAAAGCAGTGCAGAGAGTAGATCGAGAATATTCCTCCCCCTCTCTCTAGTCTGAAATACAGCTACTTTTGAGGCAGCCTTCCATATTTTTGTCACATTTTCATTAACACTCTCCCAATGTTACTGTTGCTCTGTAAAAGACATTGCCATGTTTCTCTATGGACCAGACATGTTTCTCCTACATGACCGACACATTGAATCCACAGTAAAGAGACTTCAGAGACCACACAACTTAAAACAGTGGAGGTCTAGGTGATTTTTCTTGCACTGTTGGTAGAAAGACTTTTTCAAGGACATTGTGATATTAAAAAGCATAACATCTCATTGAGATTCATGATCCTTCATTTCCATTTGATCTTCAGGTCAAGGCTATAAATAAAATAGCTTCAGTTCAAAGGATGCTATCTTTGGATTTGAAATGTAAATGTTTTAATATTCTGACCATCCCAAAGTCACTCCATTATCTGACAGCTAAGAGCAAGCAGAGTTCAACACTGCCTTCTATCTTATTTTCTTCCGAGGACTCTTAGCATATAATTCCAGTCATTTATTATCTTGGTGGGGAGTAGAGTTTGACACTGTTCTCATGTCAGACATCCATGCCAATGATTCACCATCCTCTTGGGCTCCTTCCATAGGTGTAGAACTTAGCCACTGGTCAGCTTGAGCATTGTAAGGGATAATAATGGCCCAACCTGAATCAATTCTAATCTTGACTCCTTATATCCGCTAGGACCAATTACACTAGAGTCTCTAGCGATGGGGTGTGTGTATTTTTAAAACCTTATCAGGTGTTTATAGCTTCTAATTTTATAAAACACAAAACTGCAGCAAAACGAGAAAGCACAAATCAATAAAGTCAATACAGGTTTCCCAAATGCAGAGAAAATTGGAGCGTTCTTTGCCTGCAGAGGTTATTGAGGTCTTCAAGGGTCATTACAATTGTCCTTCTGCCTCTGCCCTCTTCCTTACATTGGGTTTGCCATCTGGACCTGCACATCCAACAGACAGAACTAGGTGAGCCCAGCAGAAAACAACCTCACAGGCAACAAATGAGTGGCAAGGGCTTCCAAAGTGACTTCTTTCACCCCTGAAGAATTTTGTCCCTCTTACCATTTCTGGCCTCTTCTAGTTTCTATGCCCTTTAAGTAGGACTTTGCTCCCTGATGCAAATGCATTAAATGCATTCATTGCATTCATTGGACCAGATTAGCAGAGGGAGCTCATTATTCCTCGATGAGCCACCTGCTACAGAACACACTCTCAGTGTGCCCATGAGGGTTGTGTCTTTACTCTGCACAGACTCAGTGTGGCAGGCCACCCCTGGGGGCTAACTTCTTAATAAAAGGACGGCATGCTTCCGTGCCCCCAGTCCCCAAGTACTGTCACCCACATTGAAATCCTCATCCTTCCATGGGATATTACGAGGATAGGAGTCTCTTGAAGGTGACCAGGTCATGAGACCAGATATCTCTTAGAAAACAGCACGAGAGACATTTCTGCCCCCTTTGCTCCCTATAAGGATGCAACCACCTGCTACATACATAGAACAGCCTCGCCAGAGCTTGGCCACACTGTGACCCTGATCTCATACTCTCAGTCTTTGAGACTGTGAAGAAAGTTTGTTCATGAGTCATTCAGTCAGTAGTTCTTTTTAAAATTATTTTTAAATTATATCAATTCTGCCTTCCCTTTCCTCCCTCCAAACCCTCTCAGCTACCCCTCCTTGCTCTCTCTCAGACTTATCTCACGCCAAGACCTGGGATTCACATATGTCTTGGTTTACACTGTTGTAAATATAAAACAGAAAGCTTAGCAGATTCTTTTTTAAAAAAATTACAATTATTTATTTAATGTATGTGTATTGTGCATATCCACAATCAATCAACAAACTAATAAATAAATCCTGGTTGTTGGCAAATTGTAACTTCTTGCAAAATGAACGCCATGTTCTCGCTCTTTGCTACAGGGACCAGTCTTCATGCCTAGAGAGTCTGCGAACCTTTGCTCGCACAGGAGCACTCCTGCACATGTCTCTGTTCTTCAGCATCGTCCTTAAATGTCAGAGTCTTGGACAGCACCGCACTTGGATTGCACATCCTTTCTTCTTTCCCCTCTGACTTCTGCTGCTTTCACGAACCCCTACACTTAACTTGATAATCTACAATGAACGTTTACCATATTTTACTATAGTTAAAGGTCCATAGCTTCATATTTGTCATATAATGCACCATTTTACAGTAAAGACCTCTGAAGGCATCATCACCACACACCGTAAGTACCCACTGTTGAGTGCAGAGTAAACGCATCAAATAGAAAGCAAGAGAAGTTAAAAGATGTCATTCTAAGTATGATTATGCAGGACGGCAGCACCCCTCTTGAAAGCCTTCTCTCTTCTCATCACTCATTCTGGTGAAGCCAGTGGCCATGTGTTGAAGGAGACATGAAATCTGTAGAGCAGATCTTCTTAGACATGACCACCACTAAACGAACAAGTTTAGTAATAAATGTACCCTGATAAGACTTTGTGGTAACTTCAGATCCAGCCAATATCTTGGTTATATCCATATGAGAGTCTGAAATCCTTAACAGAATCCCTCCTAGATTCCAAGCCTAAAGAAACAGAAGCAAAGATTGAGTTTTTTAAACTGTATAACCATTCATTATATAGCAATAGATGACTTATCACTTAAGACAGCAGCTCTCTTACTAAGTAACATTCCCTAACGCTAAGAAGACTGCATTTCTCTTTATCTGTACAAAGCAGTATATTACTGGACATTCCTAAGATCTCTCCTTGTGAACATTAAAAACATGTTTGTTACAATATAGACTACTGGGCCTAAGAGAAAGCTTACTGGATAAAACACAAGGCTGACAATATGAACTCAACTCATGAAACCCATGCAAAGATGGAATAAGGATCCATACGGTGTCTTCTGATATCACATGAGCCACAACTCTGATACCATAACACACGCATACTCCTACACCCACCATACATACACAATAATATCGATAAATAAGAATTTAAAACATGGGTGTATTTAGATGTAATGAAAAGCATCCATATTCCATTAGTGCCATATTTTACTCAGAGTAGTACATTTTTGAAATAAAAGAAGGTAAAAATGTAGATAAAAGCAACTACTTAGTCTGAACTTTAGGCATATAAACTCTAGATCCCAGAAAATTGGTTTGTGTCAACTGGGTAAGGGAGAAAGGGACTGAGGACATAACCTGATTTGGCACAGCAAGGAAGATTGCTCTTCTCTGGTAGTCAGAGGAGGATTTCTCAGTGTGGCCACATACCATTTATTTTAGGATCATCTGGAGTTGGGTTTCCTAAGCCTTCCATGATAAGATCTCCAGGTCATAAATAAACCATACAAATAAGTAGTTAAGATGATACTTCTTCTCATAGAAGGTTTCAGAATAGTGGATACAGCGGCTAAGGATGCAGGTCTTGAGCAAATGTGTTTAAAGCGTCTCCTGGGGCTGTTTGCACCTGCAGTGTCCTCAGTGCATAGAACACTGGGGGCACGTGGCTGCTCATAAATGAAATTTGCACAGCGAAGAAGTGTCAAGAAAACTGCTTGAATCTCATGATTCTTTTCAGGACAAAATAAAAGCGGGGCTGGTAATCTCTCATTTACAGCGCTTCTGGATTGACGTGAATACTTAAGACGGGTAGTCCTCGAAACCCAAACAGGACTGCCATAGCAGGACACTGGATCTGGCTTTTCTTATGGTTGTTACACAGAGGCTTCTGAAAGATAGAAACAAACACTTTGCCTCAGAGATGCTTAGAGCTGGGCAATATGCTCTCGGGGTGCTTGTTGGAGAGATACTGAGTATGAGGGTTCGAATAAGAAATGGTCCCATAGCCTCGTGTAGTACACTTGATCCCTAGCAGGAGGCGCTGTTTAGAGAACCTTGAGGAGGTGCATCCTTCTGGGAGGAAGTCCATCACTGGGAGCAGGCTTTGAGGGTTCATAGATTCGCCCTACTTCCTGTTCTCTCCATCTCTTCTTTTTGTGTGAGAATAGAAACGCGGCCAGCCGGCTCCTGCTCCTACCTTCATGTTTTCCCTGTTGCCATGCCTTCTGCATCATGGAATCTTAAGCTAAAATAGACCTTTTTTTTTCTTTAAATTACTTTTGGTCATGGCATTTTATTATAGCAATACAAAATAACTCATATGCTGGGTGAGCAATCTTGGCTGAGGATGCCTGTTTGCTATTTATGGGAAAGTTATTTTGCTTATCATGTCCAAATGTTCAAGTGAGGCAATGAGAAAGCCCAAGGTGTGGCATCAGGAAACATTGTGATATGTTTGTTTTGATTTGTCATCTCCGATATCCTTTCCTTTCTTGTCCCTAAAGAAGGAATTTTGATAGTTCTAGCCAGAGATTTCTATGTGTTGGCTTGCTTCATTCATAAATGATGTGTCAAATACTTGAGTAGCAATTTTGAAAACACTAATATTTAAGTAATTTAGGCTAAAAAGATAATTTCTCTAGAAGTAGTTCAGATGTAAAGATATTCCACAGTTGAAAGACAGTAATGGCATTTGCAAAGCTCTTCTGCACAATTTCACATCTTCTCCAGAATTAAACTAATAGGGGAGACAAATCCGCTTAATTTACCTTAGAATTTAATATACAGTGTATTTTTTGTCATGATCATATCACTAAGAAAGCTTTAAAATATATTTTTTTAGTTGTTTTCCTACATTTTTTCCTTCAAGAAACAAAGGGGACTCCACCTTCCCTTTACTGCAGGATAAAAAGTGACCTTAAGAAACAAAGGGAGAGGAAGTGGAGGTTTGACAGCCTTCAGAACCTAAGGCACAGGAAGCTCCCTGTGTTCTCTTCGGATCTTCACTGAGGGAAATTAGTTCCTGTGTTGCTGGAAGACTTAAGAGTCCCACGGATTCCTGTCAACTGGCTTGAGCATCCCAGAAACAGACCCTTGAGTATCGTTCTGTCCTTCTGATGTCAGAAGCCCTGCCCCCACCCCACCCCGATAATCTGACTGGAGGAGTCTAAGCCACCCAGATATACCACTCCCAGATTCCTGAGCCACAAAAATATGAGCTAACAAACTTTGGGTATATGTTTATTAGATACCCAACTTTTATTTAGTTGAAAGTTTTCCTTAAAAAAAAAGTGTAACAACTAGGATGTAGATCAAGTCTAACCCAAACACTGTATCACCTGAAACTTCTTGAGTTAACAGGACATAAATGCATTACCTTTGCACCCTATTGATCCAAAAATACTAAGTAATTTTTTTTTAAATCTGGTATCCAAAATACTTCCATTCTGAAGCATGGGATTAGGATATTCAGACTGCATCATGATATATCACTGAAAGGACTTGGGGCTCTTCTTAATATCACAATGTGCAGATGTGTAGAACTGGCCCCTCGATAAAGCAAGCAAGGAAAGTCTGGGCAAGAGTGATCTAACTGCACTAAACCAGAAGTACACCCCCAGCCGTAACTGCTGGATCCAGTTTCCTGCTGGCCACTGCAAACCTTTGGTTGGTTTGTTGTTTAGATAAACAATCTACAATCAGCTCAAAACAAAGGTGCTGGCTTGATAATTTCTAACTGTACTAGAGACCTTTAAGTAGAATTCATTTCTGCTCAGTTAAAGTAATGGAGGCAAGAAGACTTAGCTCTACAATGACATGGAGAATTCTGTTCGATTTTCAAGGGGAGCTGAGAAAGAATGCTGTGTTTATTTGTGGAATCCACACTCATATTTTGAACACACACACACAGAGAAAGAGAAACAGAGAAAGGACATGCAACAGTTTTTAGTTTTATATTTGTCATTCGGCCATTGTATTACTATCATTTTCTCAAGTTCTCAAGTCATCTTCCACACTAATATTTTGTTGGTGGTAAATGTTTTTTCTTTTTTTCTTTCCTTTTTCCTTTTTCTTCCTTCCTTCCTTCCTTCCTTCCTTCCTTCTTCTTTTCTATTTACTGGTTCAATGTTTTGGTGGTAGTGGTGGTGGTGGTGGTGGTATAGGGGATTGAACCTAGAGTTATATTCATACTTCGTACCTTATAGTTTACTGTGATAAGTCAGTCTGCAATATTTATCCTGACAACATTTTAGTTCTTTTCAATCTCAAAAGTATAATTTATCTCAACAATCACCTTCTCATTCTTAGGTTGTTTCATCAGTAACGCTGTGCTGAATAGCTCTCAGAGTTTCGCCTTTCCCTTCGCCTCCCCTACCTCCTCTCTCCCCCTGTCCCCGCCCAGCATAAATTATAAAACTGTCTTCCAAGCACTGCAGAGCAGCTTACAAACTCAGTGGCATTATAGTATGATTCCCATCTTACCACATTCCCACCAACACTAGAGAACGCTTTCAGTGGTGCCATTATGTTTTTCCTGAAATTCTAGAGCATCTAAACACATTTCTGTGGCCTCCACATCCGTTCAACACCATTTGTTAACTTCTTTGCAAACACTTCAGTTGACAGTAACTCCTTTTTAAGGATGATAAAAATCCTTGAGTCAGTACCACTAGCACTGAATTCCTGTGAGGGGCAGCAAATGTAATGATAAAAGGTCTCCAGCACTTCGTTGAGATGCCATAAGACTATAAACTCCTTTCCACTGGGAAAATCGCATTTTAAAATCATGGTGAGTAATACAAAAGAGAGAAATCAAAAGAA
The DNA here is from genome assembly GCA_001685075.1 of Bramus lutescens. Classification (NCBI taxonomy): domain Eukaryota; kingdom Metazoa; phylum Chordata; class Mammalia; order Rodentia; family Cricetidae; genus Bramus; species Bramus lutescens. The sequence goes on from LOEQ01001812.1 coordinate 154,981, forward strand.
TGTCCCACCAAAAAAACTTGAGTTTGCTGAGCAGGCCGTATTTTGGGGGTCACCAGTCATCAGACGCAGCATCATCCTTGCTTAAACGTGGTTCTGAAACACCACGCAGAGTTCTCTTGAACAAGTCTCTTCGTTGAAGATGCTGAACTTGAAACAGTGCCATAGATAAGTGCGTGCCTTGAACAGGGACACATGGGTTTGAATCTTGGCTTTTTGGTCTAGATTATACCATCTATGTGCGTGATGTTTCTTAGAATCGTGCAACAAAATGTTAGATAAATGAAATGACGCATACCTAGCACGGCATCCAGTAAGATGCTCAGCATGAGTTAGGTATTTTTCTCAGTGTTTTCTACACAGCACCAAGTCTGGAAGGAACCGTTTGCGGCCCCTTACCACCAGCAGAGGGCAGAGTAAGAATGATTTTGACCTCTGCTTCAATTCTGACTGGGGAAAGTACAATGTCATCTGAATGCAACACTTCAATATCACTTAGTAATTCTTAAATCTTGAGAGGGGCCCGAGAGTCTTAGCAATAGAAAAAGAAACATGAATAATTTCTAAAAATTACTACAATATAATTTGAATATACAGTATTGATATATATACTCAATTACTTATTTTAAATTATATTTAGCATGTGTGCATGAGTGCATACCTGTATGTGTGCGATGTGTGTCTGCATGTGTGTGCATGTGTACATGTAGAGATCGAACGCAACTTGTAGGAGTCAGTCCTCTCCTTATATCACGTGGGTTTTGGCAGTAAACTTAAATTGTCAGGCTTGGCTGCAAGAGTCTCGTCCACCTACAATAGGCACACCAGCACAAATAAATATTGTCAAACTAGGAAAACTTGGAGGTCAGGAAAAATATAAAGTAACCATGAGGATTTTTTTTAATTGAAAAATACTTGTCCATGCCCTCATACTTAGTCTAAAATACGATGCAGGCGAAAACAACGAAAGGCCGGAAGACTTGCACAACCAAGAACACCAGTTTCTCTTTTAAGTAAACAAGATATTTTTCAGAAACAAGGCTGCCCAAAATAAGTGTATGTGGGAGAGATGAAGAGCAAAAATGAAATGAAAATAAAACCTCTGTAAATAGAGTGCGTTCTGAGTCATCAAAGGCTGCCCAGGAACGTGCCTGCCCAAGTAAGGAGGGGCAGATATTTCCACTTCTCCTTAGTCTCACCAGTGGCAGCCACTTGACATCACATTCTCCTGCAGATAGTACATGTCTCTCAGGAATACCAGCCCTGTGGTTCGTAGCAAGCAACTGGCAGCCAACTATTTGGTAACAGTTTTAATGGTGCTCATCATAAGCATTGACTTGGATGACTTCTTTAAATAAAAATTAAGTTCTGTTAGATAGCTAACTTTTTAGCTTATTGCATGGCGTTTCTCGTCAATTAAGAGAGAAGCGCTCCTATCCACTGAACTCAGACTAGCAAGGAGGCCAACAGACCTGTAGGAAACTTACATGGAGACAACTGTAGACAGACCCCTGGAAGTGGTCCATTCTGGCTCCTCCCATCATCCCTTTCAGCTGTGCAGATGTTCAACCACCTGCTGGAGCCTGTGGAGCACATTGTCGCCTGTCAGGAAGCTGAAGTGCACTTATTATACCTTACTGTACAAGGGCTCCTGCCCCTCTAGGGATCTTTTAAGTCAACCTCAGTGCCTGTATGTAACCCATTCCATGAACCAAAACTAATTGTAGACAGAAGAAAGCTATGACAATCTCACATTCTCGCACCCACCCCAGACATACTGAATGGAACACCCAAATTAGCAAAATCAGAAATGAAAAAGGGGACATAATAGCAGACACTGAAGAAATTCAGAGAATCATTAGGTCATAATTAATAAAACCTGTACTCCACAAAAATGGAAAAATATGAAAAAGTAAATGGACACTTTTCTTGATAGGTATCACATAACAAAATTAAAAAAAAATTAAATAAACTAATAACCCCTAGGGAAATAGAAGCAGTCATTAAAAGTCTCCCAACCAGGAAAAGTCCAGGGCCAGATGGTTTCAGTGAAAAGTTCTATCCAACTTCAAAGAAGAGTTAATACCAATACTCCTCAAATTGCTACCCAAAATAAAAACAGAAGGAACACTGCCAAATTATTTTTATGAGGCTATGGCTACCCTGATAGCCAAACCACAGACTCAACAAAGAAAGAAAATTACAGACCAATCTCCCTCATGAATATAGATGCAAAATACTAAAAAAAATACTGCAACCCAAATTCAAGAACATATAAAAAACATCATCCACCATGATCACTAGGCTTCATCCCAGAGATGTATTAATGTAATTCACCATATAAACAAACTGAAAGAAAGAAAACAACAAAACTATCTCATTAGATGCTAGAAGGCCTTTGACAAAATCCAACACCCTTTAATGATAAAGTTTCTGGAGAGATCATGGATGTAAGGAACATATCTAAACAGAATAAAAGCAATATACAGAAAGACGACAGCCATTATCAAATTAAGTGAAACAAAACTTAAAGCAATTTCACTAAAATCAGGAACAAGACAAGGCTATCCACTCTCTCCATATCTATTCAACACAATATTTCAAGTTCTAGCTAGAGCAATAAGACAACAAAAGGAAATCAAGGGGCTACAAATTGAAAATGAAGAAGTCAAAGAATTGCTGTTTATAGATAATATGGTAGCATACATAAGTGACCCCAAAAATTCTACCAGGGAATTCCTATAGCTGATAAACACCTTCAGCAATGTAACTGGATACAAGATTAACTAA
>LOEQ01001812.1:198042-216443 GCA_001685075.1 Bramus lutescens
CTCACAACCATCTGTAATGAGGTCTGGTGCCCTCTTATGGCCTGCAGGCATACAAACAGACAGAATACTGCATGCATAATAAGTAAATAAATAAATATTTTTTTAAAAAAGACTTTGTGGGGCTAGAGATGCCTCAGAGGTTAAGAGCACTGGCTGCTCTTCCAGAGGTCCAGAGCACTGGTTGCTCTTCCAGAGGTCCAGAGCACTGGCTACTCTTCCAGAGGTCCTGAGTTCAATTCCCAGCATGCACACAGTGGCTCACGACCATCTACAATGAGATCTGGTGCTCAATTCTGGCCTGCATGCATACATGGATGCAAAATGTTGCATACATAATAAATAAATCAGTCTTTTAAAAAAAAAAGACTTTGTGACCTAGAATGTAGTCTATTTTAGAAAAGGCTCCATGGAATATTCTATAGATTATCTACTGAATCCTTCTAATCTGTGAAGCAGTTTCAAGAGTTTTACTTTGGACAACCTGTCTAAAGATATGAGAAGGGTATTGAAGTTGGCACTATTACTGTATCAGGAGCTATCTGAACTGCTGTGCCTGTTGCTGTCTGTCTTATAAAATCTGGTACCCAAACACTCAATACATATATATCTACAATTGCTGAGTCTTTCTTGATGAATTGCTTATTGGTGTGTAGTACCTTCTTTGTCTCTTTGAACTACTTTATCAGATGGATACCTTGATGTGTTGACTGCAAGCTACATTTTTTCACATTTGATTACTCTGATTTGTTTCTAAGGAAGTCAATCTTTGATGGTGAAAAATATGTACACCTGGAAAATATCCTATTAATTAAATCATTTACTCACATGTCTTGAAAACGTTCCAAATTCTATAAACTTCTCTGAAAATTAAGCAATTCCTGATGTTTCTTTTCTGCAACAATCTAAAATACTGTCTACTTGGTTCTCATCTCTCTCTTGAACTCTGTGCTGTCGCATTCTTTCTTTCATATTTTTTTGCCCACCCCAAACATACAAAATTGGTATAGGAGGCCCTTCTGTATTTGTGTTACTTTCATTGGTTATTAAAGAAACTCCCTTGGCCTAGTTGATAGGGCGGAACTCAGGTAGGCAGGGAAGACAGAACAGAATTCTGGGAGGAAGAAATCAGAAACAGGCAGACACCATGAATCTCTGGCCTGAGGCGGGCGTAGGTTAGAATCTTGCCAGTAAGCCATAGTCACGTGGTGATACACAGATTTAATAGAAATGGGTTAATCAAGATGTGAGAGTTGGCCGATAAGAGGCTAGAAATAATGGGCCAGGCAGTAAGTAATTTAATTGATACAATTTCTGTGTGGTTATTTTGGGGGTTAAGCTAGCCAGGGCGGCAGGACCTGGCCCGCCCCTTCTACAACACAAAATAAACAAATGATACAAGCCATTGAGTTGACTCAGTAGATAAAAGAACTTGCTACCAAGTCTAAGCACTTGGTCTTGTTAAATGTCTTCTTTCCTTTCCCTCTTCCTAAGTTGGGGGCTGTGACAAATTCAGCACCCGGCCTGGCCACTTCTCCCCTCATCCTTTCTGTATTGGGTTTTGTTGTTGTTGTTGTTGTTGTTGTTGTTGTTGTTTTTCCATCAGTGATAGCCTTGACAACTGACTCTACTGTCCTGAATATTCATCTGAATTCCAACCTCCAGTCTCAGATCACCAGATAATTCCAACTGACACCTCAAATGCATCCTGTTAGGTATTAACATAAAACTTAGCGCTAACAAGAAAAATGTCTTATTTGTGATATTTGCGATGTGGTGTGTGTGTGTGTGTGTGTGTGTGTGTGTGGTGTGTGTTTGTTACACCAGATGCCTTTATGGTAGCACATGTCTTTTGATCCTAGAACTTGGGAGGCACAGACAAACAGATCTCTATGAATTGGAGGTCAGGCTAGTCTACATAATGAGTTCCAGGTCAGCCAGAACTGCACAGCACAGAGCTGTCCCAAACAAACAAACAGCCCCCCCAACTGGCTCTCAACCAGTGGGACAGTTAAGCAGGTAACAGTGCTTGCCACCAAGGCTACTACTGACCTGACTTAGCTTCCCAGACCCCACATGACAGAAGGAGAAAATGAACTCCTGAAAGCTGTCCTCTAACCTTAACATGTGCTCAACGGCATGCATGCACCACCCCAAACATACAAAAAAGTAAATGTTAAAAGCCATTGAGCTGACTCAGCAGGTAAAGGCACTTGCTACCAAGTCCCAGCACTTGAGTTCAATCTCTAAGACCCACATGACAGAAGGAAGAGCATGGAGACCTATGATCGCCACACATGCACCACAACATGTGCCCATGAGTATGCACATGCGTGCACACGCACGCTGAACAAAATGTAGCAAAAATGGCTTAAGTGTTCCTAAAAAGTATGAAAAACAAATCTCAAGACAGTCATGGTGGTGTGTCTGTCATCTTGGCACTTGGAAGACTGAGGCACAGGGATCACGAGTCAAGCATAGCCTAGATTAGAGTGAGACACTGTCTTAAGAAAACAAAAGTCTCATTTAATCCTCTAATAGATGGGCTCCACCACTTTGAGTTTACTTCTTAGGAAAGCAAGAATAAGAGAGTAAGGAAAACGTTGTCCTAATCCCCCAGTGAATAGATCACAAAAGCAAAATGTGAATGTATGTATTATCTGCCTTTAAGATACAGGTAAAATTAAACTCATTTTGTTTTCTCTATAACAAATGTTTTCATCTTACTTCCCTACCTTTTGCCTATGATACTTCAACTAAGTATAGGAGCTTAAAACTGTGACTATTTCTCTTCTAAAAAGACGAAAAGGTAGAACTAGCTGGGAAGAGGATTAGCAGGAGTAGGAGAGGGTGATGGGTGGATAGGACCAAGATGCACTATATACATGTATGAAAATGTCAGGCAAAACCCATATGAATAATTATTATATGCTAATTAAAAACTGACACAGTTTTTTTTGCTTTTCCTTCCTCCCTATTTCCCTTCATATCAGATCCATCACTAAATCCTGTAATGTTGCTCCTTCTTAATTTTTCTTCCTCTCATTTGCACACAAGGCACCTGATGAGCCTCTGTTGTCTTTCTGTCTCATCTCCTATGCACAGCCTCCTTCCCAGAGGCCTAGGAGGTAGCACTTGCCCTCAGAGTGAAGGCATTGGATGCCTCTCCTCACCAGGGTCTCAGGTCCTTTGCCCGTACTGGCTTTCAACTTCCTATCTAGTGTGATCAGCTACTGTAGCCTGTATTCCTCACTCCCTCTTATTTCCTGTCTTCTAAACTTCTGTTCTTACCTTTCTCCCCTACCTCTGACCCTTAAAATGTCCAACTAAAGTCTTTGAGTTGACTCTTTGCTCTCATCTCCTGTGTTCGCTGTTGACATTATTCACTCAACACAATCACACTTTGCTCTGTGTTGTAATTAAAATGCTAGGGTGGGAGACCATAGCTCAGGGGCAGAGTGCTTGCATACAGTCCTTGGTTACACACCCAGTACTTACTCCCAACTTCGTGTGTGTGTGTGTGTGTGTGCTGCATATGTACATGTGTGTATACCTCTGCACTTGTAGAAGCTAGAGGACGATGTCAGCTGTCCTGTTTTGTCCCTCTCCATTTGTGTTCCTTTGACATAGGGCCTTTTTATTTTTAACAAGGCCCAGTGATCCTCTTGACTCTGTCCCCAGCAGCACTGGGGTCACAGGTGCAGCCATCCCTGACTATTAACATGAGTACTGGGATCCAAATCCAGGTCCTCATGCTTGTACAGAAAGTGCTCATACCACAGAACCGCCTTTCCTGCCCTTGATCAGATTTTAAATTCCTGGAGAGTAAGAACAGATTTCCAGCACCTCCTATAGTCCTCCAATTTCTTCCTTTTCTTTCCCTCCTCACCTCCTCCTTCTCCTCACCTCTCTTTCAGATAGACTCTCCTGTATCTCATGCTGGCTTCAAGCTCACTATGTAGCCCAGGCTGGCCTTAATCTTCTGTTTCTCAGGCTTCCACCACCCCCAGATTTATGAACTCACCCCAGGCCTCGAACAACTAAATTCAAGTCCACTCACTGTGTAAATTCAGAGACCTTTATATAATACGTGGATATTTTCGTCATTTCATGGTTTATTGTGATGTTCACGAGTTGTTAAGGAAACACTTGGGGGCTGGAGAGATGGCTCAGAGGTTAAGAGCATTGCCTGCTCTTCCAAAGGTCCTAAGTTCAATTTCCATCAACCACATGGTGGCTCACAACCATCTGTAATGAGTTCTGGTGCCCTCTTCTGGCCAGCAGGCATACACACAGACAGAATATTGTACACATAATAAATAAATAAATAATTTTTTAAAAATTAAAAAAAAACACTTGGCCCCTCCCTGGCGCCCATGACTACTGAAAATTGTTACTATTAGCCAATGCTACAATTATTTCAAAGCAGAAGGGTGTTATGCTCTTTTTAGACTCAGTACAAGTACAAATGATGGCCTGTGCCAACATTATATCTGCAACCAATAGATATAAATAAATGTGTAGATTATGAATTCATATATATGGTATTGCAACTGGGCATGGGGGCACCAGCCCATAATTCTAGCCCTCAGTAGGCTGAAGCAGAAATATCACAAATTTGAGGCCAGCATGGGCTATATAGTAAGACCTTATCTCAAAAAGATACCTAGATATAGATATGCATATATGCATATATATTTAATATTGAAGTGATATCACCTCATCTAATGATTCCCGAACACATATCTACACAAAATAAAATCTCTAGATGGGTGGTAGAGACACACACCTTTTATCCTAGCATTCAGAGTCCTGGAACTTGCTCTGTAGACCAGGCTGGTCTCAAACTCACAGAGATCTGCCTCTGCCTCTGCCTCCCGAGTGCTGGGATTAAAGATGTGTGTCACCACCATGTGGTAATATTTTTTTAAAAAAATAAAACTAAATAGTAAAATTTAAAGGATTGGCCTGTATTTTGGGATCATGATTCTCCTACTTTTTCCCATGGGTTGGAACCTCCTTGCTTGTGAAACAGTAGTGAGCGCAAACTGGGTCTTTATTCCTTTTGGAATCGCTGTATTTTCCAGAGGTTTTATATATTCAAAGCTTCTCCCCATTTCCTCATTGTTAAAAACTAGGTCCAAGGTCTAAGGTCTTTAGTTCAGACAGGCTTCCAACTTCCTGTGTAGTTGAGGGTGACCCTGAGCTCACGAGACTCTTGCACTAACACACTCAGTTTGGATGGTGCTGAGGGTCAGTCTTGGAGCTTGTGGAGGCTAGACACATACTCTACCAACTGAGCCACATCCTTGGGCCCCAATGTTATTTTTAATAAAATAACTTCCATTGAAAAACAAGTGAAAAATGAAAGTGGTGAAGAATTTAGAAAACATATTTTTAGAAACCTTTAAAGATACATAGTTTGTCTCTTTCTGTTCCTGTTGCTGTGGCAAACTACCTTGACAAAAGCAGCTTAAGGGAGGGTCTGTTCCAGCTTCCACTTCAGGAACAGTCCAGCATGGTGGGGAAGTCAAAGCAGGAACTTGAAGCAGCTGGTTACATGACCACAGACAGTCAGGAGAGAGCAATGGACAAGACAGCAGCTTGTCCGTCTGCTGCTCAGTATATCTTCTCTGTCTATGCAGTCCAGGATTCCAGCCCAGGGAAATGGAGCCACTCACAGTGACCTGGCTTCTCCACCTCAATAAATGCAATCAAGATCATCCCCCAGAGGAATGCCCAGAGTCCTTCTAAGCCATGCTAGATTCTGTCAAATTCAGAACACTGACCATCAAAGCTTGTATTACAATTTCTCTCATTTAATGATAAAGCCATTTTTCAGGAGGATTTTTAATGTTATTAATAAATAAAATTTATAAAATCTTCCTTCAAAGGGCATATGGAGAATAGACTCTTCCTCCTTTTCATAGTAAGGAGAGTTTCTCTTTAAAACAGGTATAGAGAACTAACAGAGTCAACTGGGAATGAATTATGTGGTCTTGGAAAAGTCATTTAACTTTTGAATATCAAATCATTCTCAACTCCAAAGCAGAGAGCTTGGGCTAGGTTTCCAACCATCTCTAATGATGTGGACTTATGACATTTTCAAAGCTATCATGGCAACCAACACCCTAAAAGATTTTCTGCTTTATTAAAGAAACTCTTCAGTTACAACAAACAACACCATTCATCCATAATGAAAATGATTGTTTCCAATTTAAAGTGTTTCGTCATGCTATATCCTTCTATAAATATTTTACATATTGTGTTCAGGATTTGTGGCTCATTGTGCAAAACACATGCATTTCTCTATCTTTTAAAAAGCTCTTAAAACCACCTTTCTAAGGGTTCCCCTGTATTTTATCATATAGGCACACCATTGTTCAGTCATATATATCATATAGGCACACAATTGTTCAGTAGTATGTATCATATAGGCATACCATTGTTCAGTTATATATATCATATAGGCACGCCTTTGTTCAGTCATATATAACATATAGGCACACCATTGTTCAGTCATATATATCATATAGACATACCATTGTTCGGTCATATATATCATACAGGCACGCCATTGTTCGGTCATATATATCATACAGACACGCCACTGTTCAGTTGTATATATCATATAGGCACACGTAACAAGTCAGTATATATAGTATATCTGTATGGTAACAAGGGTCATATATATCATACAGGCACGCCATTGTTCGGTCATATATATCATACAGACACGCCACTGTTCAGTTGTATATATCATATAGGCACACCATTGTTCAGTCATATATATCATATAGACATACCATTGTTCAGTCGTATATATCATAAAGGCACGCCATTGTTCGGTCATATATATCATATAGGCACGCCATTGTTCGGTCATATATATCATATAAACATACCATTGTTCGGTCGTATATATCATACAGGCACACCGTTGTTCGGTCGTATATATCATATAGGCATAGCATTGTTCAGTCATATATATCATATAGACATACCATTGTTCGGTCATATATATCATACAGGCACGCCATTGTTCGGTCATATATATCATACAGACACGCCACTGTTCAGTTGTATATATCATATAGGCACGCCATTGTTCAGTCATATATATCATATAGGCACACCATTGTTCAGTCATATGTATCATATAGGCACATCATTGTTCAGTAGTATATATCATATAGGCACACCATTGTTTGGTCATATATATCACATAGGCATACCATTGTTCAGTCATATATGTCAATCAGATCTTTAAACTATTTATGTATGTTTTCTTTTACCTTTGGTAACATCACATATTCTGTGCTCTGACTAAAAGAGCACCTTCATTTTTTTTAATTTGGGGATATTCTCAGTAGCTGTCTTTGAACAGGTTGCAGTGCTTCGTTTTATGCCGGCTCCCAAAGCAAGTCCATTGTTCTGCTGATGCTAGGCAGCCAACCTAGGGTTGAAACAATCTTTCCTCCCATGAACTGACCTCAATTGGATATAGTCACATCCTCTTATCCACAAGAAAGAACATCCCTGCTCCGAGTTCCATAAGCACTTATTGTGGGAATGTGGGGCAGGGAAGATGGCTTTTGGCCTTCTAATCGTTGAGGACTCTCCAGTGTCCTGGGAGCTGGTGGCTTCAAAGTATTATGGTATAAGACTCGCCAGGAAGCCACTCTCTGTAGCTTTCAAACACATACAAGGACAAAAAAGGAATGACAATCAAAGTGAAAAACCTTCCCCAGAATAAATAAATGTGTATGTTGCTGAGGGCTGTGTGGAGCTGGCTGAGTGTGGAGTGCTGAAGGCTTCAATTCTCTGCAGATTGCTGGGGGAAAGTTTGCCTCGCTGACAAGAATATTCACGGGGTTGGCAGGAAACAGAAAGTAGCAAAAACTTCAACGAAGTAGGAAAGAGCCTATTTCTGATTCAGAAGAAGGTAAATGTGAAACTGAGCTATTCCAAGGGAGAACTCTGGGCTGAAGCTATGATGAGGAAGTCCGCATAAAGGGACAAAGAAGAATCCCAATGCGAAAGGACGCTACTTGGTTGAAAGATCTGTGGGAAAAAGAGTGAGAAACATTAGCATACTGTAGACGGAACGGTGGAGAGACAGGAGAGCCTTAACTTTCAGAAAGCAGATAAGTGAGACATAGCCAAACCCAACTCCCAGCCCCATCCTGTCCCTGAGGACCTCTGCTGGCTTTGCTTCATTCCTGGCTATGGAAATTCAACATGTTCTCGGTTTGAGAGCCACTGTTACTGTTACATAACCCAGTGCAGCCTCTCACTGTCTTTCCAGCTACATTACCATCTTAAGTGAAGACTCTTTCATAGAAATGTTCAAAGTAACTATGAGAAAATTAGTGTTTGCTCCCAGCTATTTCATGCATGTCCTTAAACTGTTTCTATGACTTTGTAGCTAATTTGAGATGTGCTCTTAAGGGCAGATGACAACCCAGACTGAGCACTGCTCAGTTACACTTGCTAGATAGGTTTTTGTTTTTTGTTTTTTTCAAAGTTGTAACTCAAGAAATAATCCAATGCATGAGCTTGAAAGTTCCCTGAGTGGCTCTGTTGCAGACCTGGCTCTGAAGCAAATACACTTCCCTTGTGGTTTTAAAGGGTATGGCTTATATGGCAGCATCTGAGACTCTCCAGGCCACCTACTCTGTATACACAATAAGCAGTATTTTTATTGTATCTATGGCTAGCCTCATTCTCCAGTCATCTGTTACCTGTTTCCTCTCTGTAATATGGGAATAATAATCCCTGTTCTACAGAGTGGTGGTAACGGTTAGATATGGCTTCTGGGAATGGCAGATAAAATAAGCCAGGCTAACTTTCCTCCTGAGGATGAATAGAAAAGCTTGTGGGGAAACATTTGTAAGAATCTGGCTCACAGGAAAACCAACCAAATAATGAAAAAAGCTGAACTAGAATGGGAAAAGTGTGGGGGCCCTAAGAGGTGAGCCTTGGATTTTGATATGCTTTTCCTTCATGAGAAACCCAAAGAGCCAGAGATCAAAAGGCCAAGTGTGGTTCTGAAGACCATAAAGGACTAAGGTGTCAGAGATTAGTGTCCAAGACACCCATCCCAGGGTGACAGTCCTGGCAAATAAACTTCTCACACACAGCTTAAAATCAGAAGGAAGTGTTTCTAGAGCCTGCACTGAGCTCTGAATAGTTCAGCCTATGACCTTAGTCTTAGATGACCTTTGAATATATGATTACCTCGCGAGCTAGCAGAAGGAAATGTAATCCTCTGTAGAGAAAGATATCTCAGAACCCAAATATTTCTATAATGTTACAAATACAGTGCCAAGTACACAATACAAAATAATCTGATACATAGGAATAAGAGGATATGATACACAAATTTAAATAATTTGAATGAAATCAAAGAAAATAGCAGACGTTAGAAACAGATCCACAAAACTCCAGATATTGGAGCTTGAAACATCAACTTCAAAATCACCAAGAAGAGTAAGCAGAAAACAAGTGATAAAGAGAAAAATCTTAGAACAAGAGAAGGCAAACTGGGCTGGTGAGATTGCTGAGTGAGTAAAAAAGCTTTCCACTAAGCTTAATGACTGTAGTCTGGTCGTTGGGCTCTACATGGTAGAGAGAGGAGACTCCCATAAATTGTTTTCTAATCTGCACGCGCGCGCACGCACACACACACACCACCACCACCGCGAGAGACAGGGATAGAGAGAAGACAAGTTACCTTAGGAGCAAAAGTTTAGTATTTCTCAGAAGAAACAATGAAAAGAATTTAGACTGCAATAAAATTTGCTGAATGTATCCAAAGAAAATTGCTAACCTGGAATTCCATACTGAGTGGCATAACCTTTTATAAAAAGGTAAAACAAAGACCTTTGCACACAAACATTATCATCAATCTACACTAAAGGAAATATTAGTTTTCCAACAAGCAGATGGAAAATGATTTCAGAGAGAGGTGTGTCGAAAGATTGCAAGTCAATATAAGCCAATAAATGACTTTAGGCATACAGGGAATTAATATACAAAACAGCGGGGCTAACAAGATGGCTCAGCTTGGCTCATACTTCAGTTTGTTTTTCTGTTGCTGGGATAAAATATCCTGACAAAAATAGTTTATGGGGAAGTCACAGAGGCAGGAGCAGCTGAGAACACATCCACAGTCAGGAGAGCCTGCATAATGAATGCATACATGCTAAGGCTCAGCTAGATTCGTCCAGTCCACTCTTATGCAGTCCAGGAACCCCTGTCTAGGGAATGGTGCCATCCACATAGGACAGGTTTTCCCACCACAATTAACTTAAAGAAGATAATCTCTCCCATGGGCATGCCCATGATTTTAACTTCTGTCAAACTGGCAACATTAACCATTATAACTAGCAAGCCTGAGGACCTGAGTTTGATCCCTGGAACCTATGCAAAGGAAGAAGAAGAGAATCAACTCTAAAGAGTTGGCCCTTGATCTCCAAACACATGCCATGGTATATGGTGTACACACACACACACACACATTTAATTAATTTAATTAATTAAAAATAATTTAATTAATTAAAAATAAAGAAATAGAAATAAGGATGAGTCATAAAATAAATGGCATCAAGTAGTGTGTCTTATGTTGCTCAGGAAAAAGATAAAAGTATAAATGTACTTAGTAAAAACAAAACATTATCACCATATATTGAATAGAAACATGGCTTTTAATGTAATAAGGTAGAAAAACAATTTTTAAACTTCTTAATCAATCTGAAACTAATCAATGATGGAAAGAAAGAAAAATAAGAAAGGGGTAGATAAATATAAAACCACAAAATAGCATAGCATAGTGGAATCGGGGCTAATGAGATGAGTTAATGAATAAAGGTCCTTGCCTTGTAATCCTGATGCCGAGCGTAATTTCAGAGCCCACATGGTCAAAGGACTTTTCACAAGTTGTCTTCTGACCTCCACATGCTTGCACAATGAAAAAATAAAGGGGGGGCGGAAGGTGTCCTGGCTTGTTTTATGTCAGCTTGACACAGGCTAGAGGGAACCTCAATTGAGGAAATGCCTCCATAAGGTCCAACTGTAAGTCATTTTCTTCGTGATTGATGGGGGAGGGCGGGCCCAACCCATGATGGGTGGTGCTATCCCTGGGCTGGTAGTCCTGGGCTCGACAAGATAACAGGCTAAGCAGGCCAGAGAAACAAGCCAGTAAACAGNAACAGCTCTCTTGTATGGCTTCTGTTATCACTCCTGGCACCAGGTCCCTGCACTGCTTGAGTTATTGTTTTGCCTTCATTTTATGGTGAACTGCCATGTAGAAACACAAGCTTGAAACATAAACCCTTTCCTTCCCAGGTCATGGTGTTTCATTATAGTCACAGTGACCCAAACTAAGACAGATGGGAACAAAGCTGCATAGATCAGTAAGTCCTTTAGTGTAAATAAACCAATGAACGAGCAAATTTGTCAAGGTGAATTAAAAAAATGAAATGCTCAGTGGTAAGGAACATATATAAAATATTAGGATCCAGAAAACTAAGAATGCAAAGATATAGATATTTTTACCATATAAACACAAATCGAAAGAAATTCAGTCGTTGATATTTTTCAAAATTTTAATTTTATTCTATTATTTATTGATTTTTAGTTTTGTTTGGTTTGGGTTTTTTGGTTTTTTGCTTTTGTTTTTGTTTTGTTTTTGAGAGAAGGTCTGATCATGTATCCCTGATGGGTCTGGAACTTGCTAGATTGGGCTGGCCTTGAATTCACAGAGATCCACCGTTGGTACCACCATATCCAACACCTTCATATTTTCAAGGTACTTTATTTGTATGTATGTGTGTATGCATGTGACGTGGGACATATGTGGTGGTCAGAGAACAGTTTTCAGGAGCTGGTTTTCTTCTTACAGCACGTGGATCCTGGGAATTAAATTCAGGTTGTTAGGCTTGGAGGCATGTGCTTTTACTCACTAAATCTTCTCACTGGCTCTGGTTGTAAATATCTTGATTTCAAAATTTAGACTTAAAGTCAAAAGCCTTATTGGTGGTGTTACACTAAAAAAAATCTTCCTTTACCAGTCAAATATGACAATTGTAAATGAGTGTGCCAAAAAAACATAGTTTAAATAAATATATAAAGCAAAAACTGAACCAAAGACAGACAAATTCACAAACATAACGGCAAGTTTTAATATAATTGTCCCAGTATTTAAAGACTTGAACAACACAAATAGTGAAGTTGTATACATATTTACCTACACAGACAGGCAGGCAGGCAGGCAGACAGACAGACAGATAGGGAACAATCATCTATAATGTCAGTTCTAAAGGATCTGATCTCCACTTCTGGCCAGCTTGGGCATCAAGAATAATGTGGTGCACACACAGACATTCAGGTTTGACACTAATGGACATTAAAAGAAAATACTGAATTAGAATAAGACAATACAGCAGATCCTACAGTACTAGATTTTAGTGAGAATTCTTGTTACTGAACTTGAAATTTTACAGAAAATGGATTCGACACAGGAATAAACAGGAAATTTGAGTCTTAAATAATTTGAGGATTAGGGGTCTGGAGAGTAGTAATTAAGAGCACTGGTTATTCTTTTAGAGGACACAAATTCAATTCCAAGCACACACATAATGGCTCACAATTGTCTGTAATTCCAGTTTCAGTGGATCTGATGCCCTTCTCTGGTCTCTTTAGGCACTGCATGCAGATGGTATACAAACATACTTTCAGCCAAAATGGAATATATGAATATAAATTAAAATTACATAACTAATAAAATAATTTATATAAATAATTTTAGATAAAAATTATAAAAAATAAATTTATTTTTAAATAAAATCTTTTTTAAAAAGAAAATCTCTTTATTTTAAAAATTTTTAATTTTACAAATGGGTCCCAGTTCCCCCTCCCTCCCCTTCTCCAGTACCCACATCTCCCTCCACCCCACCCCCATCCACTCTTCAGAGGAGGTAAGGCCTCCTTTGGGGAAATCAATGAAGTCTGGTCTATCAAGTTGAGGCAGGACCAAACCCCTCACTCCTGTATCAAGGCTGAGCAAGGTATCCCACCATAAGGAATGCAGCCAGGATGAGTCCTGGTCTTATTGCCAAGCCCTCCCCCAACAGATCAAACCACATAACTGTAATCCTCCTTCAGAGGGCTTAGATCAGTACCATGCAGGAACCCCAGCTGTCAGTCCAGAGTCTATCAGCTCCCACTAGCTCAGATCAGCTGTCTCTGTGGTTTTCCAAATCATGATTTTTACCCACCTTGCTCACATGATTCCTCCTTCCTTTCTTAAACTAAGCTCCAGGAGCTCAGTTCAGTGTTTGGCTGTGGATCACTGCATCTGCTTTCATCAGCTACTGAATGGAGGTTCTGTGATGACAATTAGGGTAGTTACTAATCTGATTATAGGGGAAGGCTAGTTTAGGCACTCTCTCCACTATTGCTAGGAGTCTTAGCTGGGATCATTGTGGATTCCTGGGAATTTTCCTAGCACCTTGTTTCTCCCTAACCCCATAATGGCTTCCTCTGTCAAGATATCGCATTCATTGCTCAACTCCGCCATCCCCTCCCTTCAATTACCCTTCCCAGTATACCTAGGAAATCTTAACTATTTCCCTTTCCTGAAATCCTCCCTATGTGTCTCTCTTAGAGTCCTCCTTTTTACCTAGCGTCTCTGGGTTTAGATTATAGCTTGTGTTTGTCTTTCTGGGTCTGAGTTACTTCACTCAGGATGGATTTTTCTAGTTCCATTTATTTGCCTACAAATTTCATGATGTCATTTTTTTAATCATTGAGTAATACTCCATTGTGTAAATGTACCACATCCTCTTTATTTATTCTTCAATTGATAGACATATAGGTTGTTTCCAGGGTCTGAATATTACAAATAATGCTGCTATGAACATAGTTGAGCAAATTTCTTTTTGGTATCATTATGCATCCTATGGGTATATGCCCAGGAATGGTATTGCTGGGTCTTGAGATAGATTGATACCCAGTTTTCTGAGAAATCACCATACTGATTTCTAAAGTGGCTGTACAAGTTTACAATCCCACCAGCAGTGGAGCAGTGTTCCCCTTACTCCATATCCTCTCCAGCATAAAGCTGTCATCAGTATTTTGATCTTAGCCATTCTAACAGGTGTAAGATAGTATCTCAGAGTCATTTTGACTTGCATTTCCCTGATGACTAAGGATATTTAGGAATTCCTTGCATGTCTCTTGGCTATTTGAGATTCTTTTGTTGAGAAGTCTCTGTTTAGATCTGTACCCCATTTTAAAATTGAATTATTTGGTATTTTGATGTCTAATTTCTTGAGTTCTTTATAAATATTGGAGATCAGCCCTCTATCAGATGTGAGTTGGTGAAGATCTTTGCCCATCCTATAGGCTGCCATTTTGTCTTGTTGACCATGTCCTTTGCCTTACAGAAGCTTCTCAGTTTTAGGAGATCCCATTTATTAATTGTTACTCTCCATGTCTGTACTACTAGTGTTTTTATTAGAATGTAGTCTACTGTTTCCATGTATTCAAGGCTACTTCCCATTTTCTCTTCTATCAGGTTCACAGTAACTGGATTTATGTTGATGTCTTTGATTCATTTGGACTTGAGTTTTGTGCATGGGAAAAGATATGAATCTATTTCCATTCTTCATGTTGACATCCAGTTATGCCAGCACCATTTGTTGAAGAGGCTTTCTTTTTCCCATTGTACAATTTTGGCTTCCTTGTGAAAAATCAGTTGTTTATAGGTGTGTGGATTAATATCAGAGCTTCAATTCAATTCCAATGGTCCACGTGTCTGTTTTCATGCCAATATCTGTTTTATTACTATAAAAACATGTAAGTTGTTTTTAATTACTATAGCTCTATAGTAGAACTTGAAGTCAGAAATGGTGATGACTCCAGAAGTTCCTTTATTGTACAGGATTGTTTTGGCTATCCTTGATTTTTTTGTTTTTCCATGTGAAGCCAAGTGTTGTTCTTTTGAGGACTCTGAAGAATTGTATTGGGATTTTGATGGAGATTGCATTGAATCTGTAGATTTCTTTTGGTAAAACTGACATTTTTACTATGTTAATTCTACCTATCCATGAGTGTGGGAGAACTTTCCATTTTCTGATATCCTCTTCAATTTTGTTCTTTAAAGACTTAAATTTCTTGTCATATAGGTCTTTCACTTGTTTGGTTAGACTTACTCCAAGACATTTTATGTTATTTGTGGCTATTGTAAAGGGTGATGTTTTTTTGATTTCTATCTCAGCCCGTATATAATTTGTATATAGGAGGGCTACTAAATTTTTTGAGTTAATCTTGTATCCTGTCACATTACTGAAGGTGTTTATCAGGTATAGGAGTTCTCTGGTAAAGTTTTTGGGGTCTCTTATGTATACTATCATATCATCTGCAAATAGTGAAAGTTTGACTTCTTCCTTTCCTATTTGTGTCCCCTTAATTTCCTTTTGTTGTCTTATTGCTGTAGTTAGAACTTCCAGTATTATATTGAATAGATATGGACAGCCTTGATGTAGGAGGGTCATCTGTCTATTTGTTACTTTCATTAGTTAATAAAGAAACTGCCTTGGCCTTTTGATAGGCCAGCCNATTAAGATGTGAGAGTTAGCAAAGAAGAGGTTAGAACTAATGGGCCAGGCAGTGCTTAAATGAATACAGTTTGTGTGTTATTATTTCTGGGTATAAGCTAGCTGTGCGGGAGCCGGGCAGGACGAAAGCAGGCCCGCACCCCTATCACTACACAGCCTTGTCTTGTTCTTGATTTTAGTGGAATCACTTTCTCTCCATGTAGTTTGATGTTGGCTATTGGCTTGCTGTTTATTGCCTTTATTATGTTTAGGTTTGTTCCTTGTACCCCTGACCCCTCCAAGACCTTTATCATGAAGGGATTTTGTTGAAGGCTTTTTCAGCATGTAATGAGATGATCATTTGTTTTTTCTATCAGTTTATTTATATGGTGGATTACATTGACTGATTTTCATATGTTAAATCAACCCTGCATCTGTAGGATAAAGCCTTCTTGATCATGGTGAATGATTTTTCTGAAGTGTTTTTGAATTCGGTTTGCCAATATTTTATGGAGGATCTTTGGGATATTCATGAGGGAGAATGGTATATAATTCTCTTTCTTGGTTGCGTCTTTGTGAGTTTGGGTATCAGGGTAACTGTAGCCTTATAAAAAGAATTCAGTAATGTTCCTTCTGTTTTCTTTGTGTGGAACAATTTGAGGAGTATTGGTATTAGATCTTCTTTGAAATTCTGGTATAATTGTGTGATGAAAGCCTCTAGGCTATTTTCTGGTTGGGAGACTTTTGATGACTGCTTCTATTTCCTTAAGGATTGTAGGTATATTTAAATTGTTTATCTGATCTTGATTTAATTTTTAGGTATGTGGTACCTATCCAGAAAATTGTCCATTTCTTTTACATTTTCTAATTTTGTGAGTACTGGTTTTTGAAATATGACCTAATGATTCTCTGAATTTCCTCAGTGTTTGTGTTATATCCCCCTTTTCATTTCTGATTTTATTAATTTGCATATTCTATCTCTGCTTTTTGGTTAGCTTGGATAAGGGTTTGTATATCTTGTTGATTTTCTTGAAGAACCAACTCTTTGTTTCATTGATTCTTCATGTTGTTCTCTTTGTTTCTATTTTATTGATTTCAGCCCTCAATTTGATATTTTCCTGGCATTACTCTTCCTGGGTGAGGTTACTTCTTTTTGTTCTAGAGCTTTCAGATGTGCTAACAAGTCACTAGTGTGAGTTTTCTCCACACTCTTTATGTAGGCTCTTAGTGTTATGAACTTTCCTCTTAGCACTGCTCTTATGTCTTATGTCAGCAAGTGTCTCATAAGTTTGGGTATGTTGTGCTTTCATTTTCATTGTATTCTTGGAAGTCTTTAATTTCTTTCTTTCTTTTTTCCTTGACCCAACAATTCAGTTGAGCACTGTTAAATTTCGATGGGTTTGTAGGTTTTCTGCAATTAGTGTTGTTGTTGAATTCTAACTTTAAGCCATGGTGATCTGATAAGATACAGGGGGTTACTCCAATTTTTTCAATTACCTCTACTGTATCTTCAGTGCTTGAGATTCTTTCTTCCATCTCTTGCATTCTGTTGATTATGCTTGCATCTGTTTGGTTCCTCAGATTTTCCATTTCCAGAATTCTCTCAGTTTGTGTTTTCTTTGTTGTTTTTATTTCTGTTTTCTAGTCTTGAACCATTTCCTTCACCTGTTTATTTTTTTCTTGGCTCTCTTTAAGGATTTTGATTTCTTCCAATTTTTTGTCTTTCCTCAACTTCAAGGGAATTTTTTATTTTCTCTGTAAGAGTCTCTATCAACTTCATGAGGTAATTTTTAAGTTCATTTTCTAGTGTTTCAGCTGCATTAGAATGTTCAGGTTTTGCTGTTATAGGATCACTGGGTTCTGGTGGTGCCGTATGCCTCTTTCGGTTGTTGAATGTATTCTTACACAGGCATTTACTCATCTTTTCTTCCAAATGGTGTGGCTTGTTCCTGTACCTGTTCTTCCAACTGTTGTGGTTTACACCTATGTCTATGTAGTCTGCTGGGGTTGCTGATGAGGACTAACAATAGGGGAGGATGTTCAGGTGTGTGGGGTTGGGAGGCAGCATGGGTCTTTGTGGGACAGAGTCCAGTGGGGGGAAGGAGAGGGAGGTGCAGCCTGGAAGCAGCTCTCTTGCCTGCCTGCAGGTTGGTGGTGGGTAGTACAACAGAGCAGTGGAATTCTACCAGGTGTAGGGGCAGGATTCCAATGCTTTGCTGGTGCTGGGATGATGGGGAGGTGGTACAGGCTGTGCCCTGAGGGTCAGTTAGGGTCTGAACTTTCAGGCAGTCATCTGAGTGGCCTGTCAACTGCTGTGATTTAAAAAAGAGTTTGAATTGGTTTTGTTTTGTTTGTTTTTTTCGAGACAGGGTTTCTCTGTAGCTTTGGAGCATGTCCTGGAACTCGCCAGACCAGGCTAGCTTTGAACTCAAAGAGATCTATCTGCCTGTCTCTGCTGGGATTAGGGGTGTGCATCATCATCACCTGGCTGAATTTTTTTTTAATCTTGGAAATTTACAATAAAAATGCTCTAACACCTGAGAATTTGAAAAATCAAATGCATACAACCACTGAAGAAAGAAATAGTGCCATTCATATACAGACTAAAAATTGGAAAAGGAATCATACATCGCCTTCTATGAGATCTGTACAATCACGGTGACCAGCAGCCTAATGGATAAGCCACCAGCCTCTGAGGACCTCTGAAACTGCAGGTTTAGAGTCTGACAAGGGCATAAGAAAGAAAAGTTTCAGGCTGGAGAGATGGCTCAGTGGTTAAGAGCATTGCCTGCTCTTCCAAAG